>JAOTON010000638.1:0-71032 GCA_034440635.1 Lepas anatifera
GCCCAGGTAAGAAAAATTTGTCTGCGCAGCAAGTGCAGTCGGGCTTAGCAAGATGTCACTTTTCCCAAATCACCTCTACCACGTGACCACCGGGGAGGAGTCATCTAGAATTCATGCTCTATTACATGGCTATCTCAGTTCAAATCACGACATGAAGTTGCCACATTTCTTTAAACATTCCGAGAGAACGTAGCACCTTTACAATAGGATTTGAGCTGATATAACCAGAACAGAGAGAATACGAGAATACCCCCGGTTTAATATTTCATATCTCCCGGAGCTGACCGTTTCCGGAGAAATGAATGTGTTGAGTGTGGTCTCTCGGACCCCACGGTCCCACGCCGGCTGTAGTGTCTGATGAACTGCTGCGCGCGGCCGCTGGGCTCGTGGGGGTGGGTAGGGACAGGCGGTGAGGCTGGAGAGAAATGCCTTCGAAGAAAGGTACGCTCACAAAGCGCTTTCGCTCCGTAAAACCCAAGCCTGAGTGAAACTAAATATGAAACCACAGGTTTTTTGGTATGCTCTAACGGATACCTCACTTCATATCCCATGAAGGTGGCATATTCCCTTTAAAAAGAAAAGCTATTCAACCTGTCGTAACCGTTGCCACTGATAAGAAAGTGAGGAGGCCTGGCAATCTTCATTCCACTACTGAGAAGAACCTTTTCTCTCTAAAGCCAACAACTCATCGGATTTGACCTCATTTGGCCTTCCACACCGGCTGGATACAATATAGTCTGATTCATTCCCAATTTGGCTGAAATTGGGAAATTATTCCATGAAAACTGAGGAAGCCAGGCAGTGGCAGATCCAGGACAGCATTTCGGGGAAGGGGACAGGGAGCTGGGGCGTCTCCCACCATAGCCTCGGAGCAGCCTGCGGCTATTAATTAACTATAGACACTCTGACATTTCGGTGTTGGGGGGGGGTTGAGCCTCAACACCGAATATGACAACGCGCATGCGCTGTTGTTTCCAGTTGGGTACGCGACCGGCGACATCCGCTACATGTGGAAGGGGGACGAGCCCATCAAGATCGACAAGACGGTTCAGCTGCCGCAGTTCGAGGTCAAAGGCCACAAAATGCAGGAGATCACCTTCACAACTTCCACAGGTCAGCGCTGAACCGGAAAACGCGGATATGTGAAAGTGTTTATTGTTAAATGGACGGCGAGTGAAGTATTTAATAAGCAAGGCGCAATTATTTCCTTATGGCAAAGATCATTTAAAATGAAGGTATCGTCCTCACAGAAGATAAAAAAACACACTAACGTATTATGTTGCGTATTATTATTATTATTTGCATTATTATATCACGTATTATTATGCATTAGTATGTGTGCATCGGAAAACAATCAAAGATAATATTTCTAAGGGCTTAAACTTCCAGAAGCCGTTGACGAAATATAACGATTTGTGTTGTCAACATTTTTGGTCTTTGTCTGTCAGCAGCCAAGGGCAAGTGTTTCAAAAACAAGCAAAAAACGTCACTTTCAAGGTTAACTTTATCCGATGCCCAGGAACGCTTAAAATATATCGGTATTTCCTAAAATCCGCTCACTTCGAAAGTTACAAAGATTATTAAACGTAGTTTCTTGCAAAACCGAGCTTTATTAGTCGCTTAATATATCATAAAACTGAAACATATATGTCAGAAACATATTTTTCACGCCATTTTTTACGAGACGATTCCACCTTTTTGGTTAAAAAATGATACAAGAAGGCCAATTTAAGCACCTCATTTGCTCGCCAGCGCGTTCCCGTGCGCAGGCTACAGATTTCGAGCTAAAGTCCGATAAAGGGTCATGAAACTGACTTTTTCAAGTTTTACCACACTAAAATTTACCTTTATATCAGGGGTGACCTCACGGCTTTACTACAGAGCGGGGGAGGAAGATTCCTCATTTCAATATACCATGTCATATAAGGAACAATTGCTGCAACCCATGTCAGATTTCTGAAACAACTTCCCTCCCCCACCGCATAAGCCTCGGTGTCTTCAATCCAAACGGAATCAGATTGTAGGTTTTTCATGTATTAGAATGTGCTTGAATTTCCGGTCCAGCGAGACCAGCAAAGTCCAATGTCCAGTCTTCTCCCACATGGTTCCGCCAGCAGTCGCACGTTGGAGCGCGTCTAGATCCAACGCACAAATAGACCATGAAATATGTATCAAGTAATATGTATCAAGTATGTTTCTACGTTCAGTATTTGAGCATAATTCATGGATTATGTCGATCCTCTTTTACGGCTAATGCATGCGTGATTAAACATCTGCTAAAACTGCTAAAGCTTATTTTTGGTCGAACAATATATGAAAACAGAAATCTAGAATATAATGGTGGGGATAAAATACTGTGGCTGTTCATACTTCCTCATTGGATGTGGAAGGAATTTCATCAAACCAACCACATGCCTGTATCACCTGCTCCTGTGGCCCGTCCCGATTGATCGAGGAAAACACGGCAAAATGCAATATCCAACGCTGCTTGGGTGGTGATCGTTGGAATCCATCAACATAATTTTGCGCAAAACAGGGGCGGGCAAGGGTAGGGACGGATAGATACATAGATTGGTACTATATATACACCCTATACCGCAGTGTGGTGCGCCCAGTGAAAGTAAGAGCGCGCGTCACAGGCCTGGCTGAGCAGCGATGTTACAAATCACTATCTGCTTCAGCTTTATGGAGTCGCGAATTCCATCGGGGAAAGTTGAGACTCGGCACTCGCTTCACTTCCTCTGCTCGCCAGCCTTTACCTCTCGGTATCCTTCTCTTCCTCCTTCGTTGTCCCCATTTCCCTGTCGCTGGTATCTCGCAACGCCAACACCCGGTCAATATGTGTTGCCTTGGCAAGGTGTCATTGACTCCGCCCCTATTGGAAGGATTCAAAGAGACAGACGCACTGTCCACTGAGTCAGTCACCCCCTCTCTCATCCCCTAATGCGCACACTCGTAAAAGCGGAGGCCCAGCCTCCAGAACAGACCCAGATGTGTATTCAGCACATCTGCCCTCATCCAGCCCTTACATAGGGTTCACGCTTCAGTCAGGTGATTTACGGTCGTGACACTCTATAACATAGCCAAGAATAGCCAATATTCACTTGTCGATTAGAGTGTCTCTCTGACACAGATAGCGTCCATGTCAAAGTTCGATAATACCATTTTACATCACCTTTTAAGGGTAAGAGGTAGCATGCACGGAGATGTGCCACTTTGATGTGACGATCCGGCCGCGCTGGTGTTATTGCAGGCCGATCGCAGTGGCCTATCATAGGTCTGATCAGAGGAGTTCTTTTAATGGTCATGAGTATTCGTGGCCCATTTCCGATTCCAGGCGATTTTGATATTCATTCGTAGGTCGATAATTGGTCATGACAGTGATACATTTTCCCTTGTTATTGGTTCGAGTTTGCTTCAATTCGAATGTGGCACCTTCATAACGTGATTTTAACTGAGATAGCCAAGTTGTAAAGCAAGTCGGAAAACCCGGTACTCCAAATATCATGTGTCTTGGAACTCGATATTTCCGTAGAAAAAAGATGAAACCTACCTGACACCAACCCCCTCATCAACCCCTCGTCGGGCGGCCATTGTTGTGAGCGGCTGGTGTAACTACATATGCTGACGTCACGATGAGCATCAGCCAATAGAAGCCCTTGAAGCGTTTCAAGTATGGTAGTGTTTGCCAGATCATGACATTATCCACAGGCTGATATTTATTTCTTTTTCTGGAAGAGCATTTTAAAAATCAAAATATTGAGCTTATTGTAAATTTTTCAGAGAAATCATGAGTGGTTTCATTATTTTCGGCTAAAAGTACGTCTAATTGCACTAAATTTCAGGATTCGACCAAGGTGTCACATTCCCTTTAAGAGTATACGCATGAGCCCTGGAAGCTGAGCGTCTAAGGACACCATTATCATCATCTCAAGTGTATGTGAACAATGCTCGACTCAGCGGGTGTTAACATACATGTGGTTTCAGCCAATCTTGGTTTCAGCCGTGTCTAGCAATCCTTTCCACTGCTTTTATTTCATTTCGTTCGCGCTCTTTATTCAAATCGCCTTGACTGCAACAGGCGCTGAGACCGATCTGACAGGAGTGTCTACAGTGTGCCACTTTAAAAATGATCCACATCTAACTGACCACTTAATCCTGTCACTGCCGCTGACGTGCTACAAGTGGGTACGGAAATAGTTCTGAAGGATGCAATATCCAAGTCTGGAGATGAAATGATCTAATGTAGTGAAGGGAAGGGTGTAAAAATTGTCACTCGCGGATCCAAAGGGGGGGGCAAAGGGGCGGTGGCCCCCTCCAAACCTAAAATAGTATCTTTGCCTCTCCCCAAAATGACCAAATTTTAGCCGTTTTTCTTTAAAAGTACTATATTTTTGCGATTTGTCCTCAATTTAGTCCCTCAAAACGTTGTTTAGCCCCTCCAAAAGTTGCTCCTGCTTGACAAGCGACAAGCGATACCAAACCTTTACATGCTGGCAAAGCTTTTTACACCTAACAAGCACACTATTCGCTACAGAGGTCAGAAAAATAATTTACTTTCCCCAACGGAGATCAGTTTTTGCCCTTAGACCTCGAAGTTCTCCGAACTAAAAGGGATTTTTGAGTCTTACAAAAGCAAAAATTATCCCCACCTGACAGAATGAGTAGGTTTGATAACAAATGTTGATAATATATAATATTAAATGAATCAATTGCACCTCTACGGGTATTAGTTTTTCTGACCTCTGAATCGCTAAAAGAACATAAACATGGTTCCGACTAGCGAGAAGTCTGAAGGGATGTTTTTGGCGCTTTGAAACATGGTTTCTAAGATCAGAACCCGCTTGGACGACCAACCTGTGAACGCAACAGTCTTCCTCAAGACATACTATGCATATGCATACTAAACACAAAGCTATCCCAGAATCCACAGGCAGAAGGTTTGCATCATGGAGAGGATAACAGAGAGTACTAGTGGCAGAGAAGTTATTGCATTTCTATAGTCTGCCAGAGTTTTGTTCAAACTCCGGAAGTGAGCCTTTGTTAACCCTATTCCTGTCAGGGGGAGACGGATTCTGCCCCCTCGTCACTTTTTCCGTAATATCTCCAAATCGGTTTGTGATAGGTTTTTTTAAACTCTTTTGCTTTCATTAAAACTAAATTGGGCACATTCTCTGAAGGTTTTTATATAAGTATTTACTAGAAACGCAGCTATGGCTCGGTATCTATGGAGGATCTATTCGCAATCCGAATATTATTGTCTACGGTCGTTCTTAGTTCAACAAAGTTGTCCATAATAATATTGAGAATAGCTAAAAACCTAGTTATGGAATTTATGGAATTTTGGAATAAAGGAATTTAGGAATGAGATGGGGTTTTATAATTTTCTCATGAAATCATTTGGCAGAGGCGGTTCTAGAAGCTAAAAATAGTGGGGTTCTAATGTAATTGGATTGTATTCTTGCAGAGTGAATATATTGCTTACACTTCTCGGAGTCCGCTATATAATCATGCTTCAAGAGGCAGAGTTTCATAATGGCATGCAATATAATCAATTTCGATGGAAGTTAAGACACTGTTAAGGTTATATTCATTCTAGAAACAAATAATCGAACACTTGTACCATTTTTTCATTAACGTCCAAACGTTTCCGGTTATTTTGAAAGTCCCATGCATGATGTGTCGGAGTATCCTCTGGTCACAACACATCATGTTTAAACGTCATCTGGGTGCCAGATTATCCTTTTGATAATTTTCAAGATTGGAAGGTTCAGGTTTGGAAATGTTTCGATAGCGTATGTATGTACAAGGCGTGCTGGCAACTGTTGGGTGTCACTTTGGTCTTTGGTCCTTTTGCCTGGGGAAATCCGTTAAGTTATCGAGTGTTGACGCATTTGACATTCGATTTGCCAAATGTAAAGTTTGTGCAAGGTAGATAGGGGTATTTCCATCTCACAAAGTTTTCAGGGGCGTTTGCAAAGGATAAGTTCGCTTGCTGTGCAGCAATTACAACCATGTGGGAAGAATATTGCAATTACTGGCGCAGATAATTCATCTCCGGCATGAAATATTACCCATGGTGGTACTATTATTATTAGGTTTTGTGGTGGTATATTATCATTAGGCTTTAATCAACGAGTGACGCAAGAAACATCACGTGAATGTAAATGCAGGGGATTGCGTTCCGGCTTTTTAGCATAGGTCAAAAATGGCAACCGCAAATCTGGCATTCACCACGGCGATGACGTCATCAATCGCCTAGAAATGCTTAGCAACGCATTGCCGCTGTGTATTGAAGAAGAAGGGGCTCAGCAGATAGTTAGCGTATTAGGGGCAATCATACAGTTTTTTTGTGAACGTGGGGTAATGAATCCTGGGTCTGCCCTCGCCAGAAGCATCTTGACACCGTACAAACATCCCACGATCCGTAGCCTATTTACATCGAATGAATGGGCGGCTCCAACTCGAGAGCAATCGCTGACGTCACAAACGCAAAATTCTCTGAAAAAGAGGTTGCCATTTTTTGAGAGCGGAGCGTTCTACCTCTACCTTTATGGACCTTGTGTAAATGCAAAATGCATGAACTCTAAAGATTTTCACATTGATTGGTTCGTTATGATGTCAAAGAACCAAAACATGAACCTATGAACTAATCCTGTGTCATCCGAACCTACATATTCCCTAGTGTTTGCCCTTGATTTTCGTGCCCGTACATTCCAGAAAATAGAACTTGTTCTGGGAGGTACAAGTCCACGCTACCCCATCGTTACCCCACTGCGTTCTGTTTTTCAGTGCCAAGAGTTAACGTTAGCGATGACAAGGCATGTGCTGCTCCAGGCTACAATTGTGATAGCAAAGACGCTAAAGCGGGAAGAATAATTGAAGTCACGTAATTGGTTTCGATATTGATCTCCCTACCTCTGCTGCCCTTGTCCCTTGCTCTTTGTTCTTTTTCCATCAGACAGCCTTGCTGATCAGTGCAGTCTCTAGCTGTAGAGAATGCTGAATGCTGGTGATATGATAACACCTACAGTTTACGTGTTTTGCCGGGCTACAGTTGAAAAGTACCGATATACGTGATGACCAGAATATAGCCTAAAAAGATGTCCAAAAGGGCCAAGACTCATATGGTTGACCCGAGCTAATAAACAAATAACTGTTTGTGAAATTTTGAAGTGATGATGTTCGGTCATGGTGATTGTATTGCGGTGCTAAGCCCCTTGTATGCCGCTCTCACGTGTATAAGCCTGGCAGCAGGGGCGTAGCCAGGATTTTGCTCAGGGGCGGCGCCCCCGAAAAGGGCCCCTGAGTCAGCGCCAAAAGGGCCCTGATGGGTAAAAAGGGACCTGTTTGTTACAGAATAGAGTGCCGAAGAGAGCTTAAGAGGGCCCTGTCTGGTATGAAATGTCAAATTTGGCCACAGAGCATAGTACGGGCGAGCCGCGCTTCGCGCGGCCCGTGTCCTCAGGGGGCCCTCAGGGGGGAGGGCTGTCCCTGCCGCTCCCTGGCTACACCCCTGTCTGGCAGTAACAACGCCAGAGCTTCAACTCCACCCTGCTCAAGTGCTGACTTTCCGTCCGAAAGTCGGCAGTGAAATTGACAGCAGTATTTGTTGCCTTGCAATTAAAACAATAATTGGTATATGTGGAAATAATACCAAGAGCACCTTTGACGCTACACTATAAAAAAACCGTTAACGAAAAAAATGCGTCTAATCAAGTTGAATTACGATAGCATTGATTTCAAAAGCCTTGCAAATAAGTAAAAAAATAACGTATCTAGGTTCGCTGATACCAAGCATTAAATCTCCAGCAAGGCAAGTATCGAACACTCGGATAAAGCACCATGATCCCTCAGTCACCAAGAACAGGTCAATATTTGTCACACTCTGCGTGTCTTAGGCCAGTATTTATTCGGGTGAATGCTTGTTCAGGACAGCTGCTTGGATAAATAATCCGAACAATATTCCGTTACGCTTGCCCAACTTCCCTCATCTAACAAAGCGAGTCATCTGCAAGCATGATCAAAGCAGGGGCAGACCCAGGGGGGAATCCGGCCATGCCCCCTCAAAGCGGTGAAAGTTGACCTAGAACTGGCAGAATTTGGCCAATTTTCTTAAGAAACACTTCATTTTTGGCCTGGTTGTCCCCCCTGCTCCCCTTCCAAACTTTTCGCCTAGATCTGCCTCTGGATCAAAGAGAATCGTTTCCAGGCGTGAACGAGGTGAGTCGTCTCCAAGCGTGAACTAAGTGAGTCATCTACAAGCGTGAACTAAGTGGGCCATTTACAAGTCTGGATAAACAAGTCGTTCGAGTCTGAGAGCCGCGGAAGTAGCGGTTTTCTTATGCATGCCTATCAGAATCGCCCCATGAACGGATGCATTGCTCACGCCATTGGCGGACGCAGGGGGGCATTCCGGTCATGGCCCCCCCAAAGCGCTGGAGGGGGCCAAACTATCTTTTGGCCCCCCAAACACCGGACATTTTTTTGAAAAAGGTGTTTACACTAGGTCCGTAGAGCAAAAAAGATTCGCTCCCCCCAGAGCGATCATGTACTTGGAGAGGTAGCTTATACTAGATCTTTCGAGAACTGAAAAAGGTGTTTACACTAGGTCTGTAGAGCAAAACATTCTTCGCTCCCACCCCCCCCAGGAGGAGAGGCAGACATGGGTTTGGCCCCCTCAAAACTCGGGTCTGCGTCCGCCCCTGGTTTACGCATGCATGTCGCAGAAAATGTCAGTGTTCTTCTCAGATCGCTCGAACTATACAGATCACTCCTGAATTTTACGAAAACTCTGCAGGTTACTCGTTCCATGCTTTATTGATGGACGCATATGATACCAATCTAGGTCAGGCTGTGGCAGCTGCTCGTAAAAATGTACCACAACTCCAACGATGTGAAGAAAGTATACGAATACCGGACATTACGGGGCGACATTACGACATACGAATACCGGGCTCAGTACGAACCTCACGACCAAATAGATGAATTTGCAAGGACGCGTTGCATTAGAAAAAAACATTGAATAAAAAGGGAGATGGAAATATAACCTAGTATAAACTCAGTGCTGCGCTCCTAAGTCGGACGACGTACATATGTTTTTGATTCTCAATTGGCTGGTTAAAGTCCCGCACAAACAAAAATCCGACTACCAAAAATGGTAGGACAAAGACGTACAAAATACAAGCACAACAAAAGCTCCAAAGACCTGATCTTCCCTAGTTTACGCTCGTGCCATTGTGGTTTTCTTGGGCGAACTTCAGCACGCGCGTTATAACATCTGACAGGCTGTCACGCGCGCACCGTCACGTAGCTGGGGCCGCGGCTACACGCCAAGGACGCCGGCCGGCCAGCCGATACCCCGCCCCGGCACAGCCGGCGTCCGCCGGCCCGGCAGCACTCCACAATTCCAGGGGATATATGGCTCCAAACTCGGCTCTGGTGGAAGTGCACAGTGTGAGGTGATCATATGATTTAGGTGTTGGGAGGTGCGATATTTGTATAACGTTTTTTACCCCATTAATCAGCGTAGCATGCCATATAAAGCTATCATGTTCAATTCATAGCAATGTGCTGTAACGATGATATTTGATCATTTTATGGCAAACGTTCAAAAATAACCCATTGTGTGCGGAAAGGCCTGCTGATGTGAAAACATACATTGCACATACACTGCACGGGTGCCTCTGGCTCAAACAGTGACCCGAGAAATTTTATCCAACTCAACACACACACATTTGACGCTGGCTCAGACACTGGCCTGAGAAACACTGTCCAACTCTATATAGACATATGACGCTGTTTCAAACACTGACGTGAGAAACACTATCCAACTCAACACACATGATGTGACGCTGGCTCAGGCATTGCGCCGAGAAACACTATCCAACTCAAGACACATGTTTCGCTGGCTCAGGCATTGGCCTGACAAGAACAGAGATGGCCTACGCTACGTTACGAAATTATTTTTCCGCAGCTGTAGCTCTGGAAATGGAACGTAGCGTAGCTGGGCGAATTCTGTAGTGTACTACGCTTAAATTCAGCGTATCGTAGCGTACTACAAAAACAAAGTTACGTCATATACGTTGATACCTTCTCGTGATCTCGATTGCGGTAACGATTTGCTTTAATTTGAAATTTGAATTAGAAGTGATGATATTTGACAAAGCAACGACCAAACCATTATGTGAAATTACAAGCTTAAAACAATTTCACAAGAAATGCATCAAATCGCTGTCAATTAAGATCGGGACCTTTTGGTGGATAGTGTAAATCACAGACACATTTTCGGGCCTGTAAAAATTAGACGTCGGTTGATTTCGATTTATATATTTTTTTCAATTGGTGACTAGAATTCTTGACCATTGATCACACACATCAGGTCATCAGGTCACATCAGGTCAGGTCAAGGTTACTACCTAATCTAGCACAGTCAATATACACATCAATCGACTCGTAGTAGCATTCTCAAGGTCATGGTATCAAAATCGGAAAATCTGCTTAAGTAGCCCAGATGATCTCTCAGAGGTCACAGGCAAAACATTGCCACAGGAACCTAGAAAGGAGCCTAGGATACTACGATTTGGGGAATATGAAGGTATTCTCAGCTTTATCTACACAAATACCGACCAATTTCTGTTTTCCCCATGCATTTCCAACGGAGAGGTCATGCTTCGTACCTGACCTTAGGTCATCGATATGAGAGATCCCGGAATATATGTTGTAGTACTCGGTAGACCTATTATGTGGTATCATTTTCAATCCGATAGAGACACCCCTTTCTTACTTATGCCACCTTAAACATTTTAAGAGGTGAAGTCACTTAACCTGCACTGGTGACCTAACCTGAGATGACCCAACCTTAAAATTTTTGGGGAAATCTACGGAATTGATCAATAATGTGTGCCAAGTACGGCGGCGCTTCGCGCCGCCGGTTTTTCATGCCGCCTGTAAGACCCGAGGGGGTGTTCAAATACCCCCAACCGGGGCGAGTGTTAAAGTATGAATGTGTGAAAAAATGTTGATATCGTTGTACGATACCTATATTTCGACGGTAGCTGTAGCTAAATTACCGTAATTCCGTAGTCGATGAAATACAACGTAGCGTAATTCTGTAGCGTAGTTTTGGCCAAAATCGAACCGTAAGGTAGCGTAATTCGGTAACGTAACGTAGCGTAGGCCATCTCTGCCTGAGAAACACTATCTAAACAAGAAGGTAGGAACGGGGGAACAGTAGGGGCAGCTGCCCCCCCCTTTAAGGGCGTGGAGGCTTTGTCCCCCAACTTTCGGAACTATAAAGTTTTTGGAAAAAGCACTACACGCAGGCCAAATTCATGTGTTGATTTTTTTCATTTGTAAACTGACGTGGAGTTTCCGTGCCAAGTGTTCCTCTGTTGATGTTTTGCAGCCCTGGGACATTTTCCAGCTGACTCCTCACTAAATAGTGAAGCGGCGCTCGCCTCGGGCTGCGTCCGCCTCGACCCGCCGCTTTCCTAATCTTAGAATGGTTACATAACAAGTTGCAGAGTAGATTTGGTAACTCGCTCTCGAATGCACATACCGATGATTCAGTCAATGTTGACTAAATTCAGTCCTGCTGCAATTTGGAGATTGTCAAGAACGTTCGTCTGAATTGAAGACATTCAACCATCTTTCGCGTTCCACTTTTTTCTTCGGGCACCAGTTGCCTGTCAAAAGAGTAGGTATGGAGAATGAGCAGCTGTTGGCGTGGATTTAGAGACATACTTAATGAGACATTCTGCGGAAAGTTTAGCCTGTATGGTGAGTCGACAGACATACCACGTACCTCCTCCACGACTCATTTGTTGGCGGCGAAACTCGCGCATCAAGCTATTAAAACAGTTCACGGTAAATGCAAAGCGGGAAAGAAATTTACCACGGCTAGAATTCAGAATGGTAATTACATGAATTAACGTGACTGAATTTCTGCGCCAGAAGTGCCCCGTCTAAGTCGGTGGGATGGTGTTCTTAAATGGGCAGGACTGTCTTATATTTCACCTTAGTTCCCAGCGTGCCGGTGTCAGGCCCTGATGCTAGTCCCGGTCGGGATTTTTCAGGAACCAGCTAGATACGCGTTTGGAACACGGGGGAAAGGATAATGTGAGGATGCTGGTTGAAGCTTATATTTTTTCGAGTATTTCGGCTATATGTTTACCTCGATACACTGGCAATTAAATATTACTGCCGTTTCACATTTGGATGCTTTTCTTTGAATGTTTTTCAAGTTTTCTTAAAGTTATTCTGTTTTCAGGTGAAAGCTTATCTAACATGCTTCCGAAGTTCATTAATTGCAGGGGCGTTCCAGCCCAGATCGACCAGGCCCCTACATAGCATAGTCTCAGATTTCGTTCCAATTTCGTCTACTGGGTTTTCAGGGGTGTGGAATCCTGATCTGAGATTATTTCTTTCCTCAGACGTACGGTTTCGGAGTTATAACTTAACGAAAATCGTGAAAATCGCCGATTTCGTCAAAACATGGTGATATACAACGATTATTATCCGCATTAACTTTCAATTCTTAGCTTCAGATGACACGAGATTAGATTGAGCATGTAACAGCTAAGTTTTTTAAGCAATTTCATTTTTTATTCAAAATTTTCAAATTTTTTGAAATGTTTTGACCATTTTTTCAACGACTTTTTAAAGTGTGGCCAAAAATTCACCTTTAAAGGTATTAATAAAAAGATCGCACCCACATCTCCACTCTTTAGTGAAGTCAATCATTTTTTGCGTCCTATACTTAATCAATGTGTAATTAGCCATAGAATTACGCCATGCGCGCAAAAATCGGCCGCCCGGCGCGCCCGGCCGTCGTCGGCGCGGCCGCCGCCGGTGCGTGGGCACGGGGAGTAGCTTGACTGGGGAGCGTATGAACTCTTGCAATCGTGATTAAAGGTGGGAAACAAAATCAGAAACAGGGGAAGTCCGTGCAAGAGTACGCACTTAACTTTCTAAAGGCTTTCACTTTTCTCCTATAAGTCTAACTGCTAAAAATTGTATGTGGTTGTTTAGCCTGAAGAATTGTCTATGTATGGTCTATGTTTCAACTCGATGTCTCTGAAAGGAACTCGCCACGAGCCCATCAAAAATAAAAGTCACGTGCGTACTCTTGCCGGAATGGGTCGGTAAGAGTACGCACAAGAGGGGCTGGAGTACGCATTGATGCCCCGCTGTGCTTTGGGTGCATAGGCCATGTCGCGAAGTTTTTTGTCGCCAAACTAGGCGATTGTATGATTTTATATCGTTCTGAATATACAAGAACTATGTTGCAACGTTTGGTTTTCCAAATATAAATTACGGACTCTGTCCCGAGCGAAAATTAAATTTTCCTATCTCTTAAGCATGGCACTCTTGCCCAATGGTCTACTGCGTACTCTTGCCGGACATGCTTCCTTGAGAAGAAAGTCTTCATAAACATGTTGGCAGGCGTTTTAGCGTGAGTTCCGGCCCTGGAGCACACTCCTAGCTCAGCTTTCTTACTGATAACAGACCGTAATACAATTCTTTTGATAAAAGAAGTATGGTCTACAAGTTTTCACAGTTAGGAAATATTACTTCAAGCGTGCCCAGAAACTTATTTTGCTCTGTACTCCCGCGGAAAGACAGGAGCACGTTGAATTTTGGTGTGCAGCCTAGGCACTGACCGTGCTTTTTTATACCAGGGTATCCACCATCTCAGTAGCTGCTAAGTAACCAAAACAGCTGCTGCGTACTCTTATCTCCTGCGTACTCTTACCCGCCCTTACCCTACATGTGTTCAACAAAAGGGTAAAATTAATGCAATTTTAATTCGGTTAAGGGTGTACAACTCGCCATATCTTACCGTTGCCCATAAAATCAAATACGGATTTGAGTCATACATTTGTATTTTGAAAATGAAGATACTTGTACATACGTGCAAACTTGGTCTGTTTTGCGTGTTGAAACGACATCGTATCAACACGGATGAACCCTGGCCGCAGTTGTGCGGTCTCCACCCCGGTTCGTGCGTCAGTGCCTTTATGACACGCGCGAGGTGTCAGATGTCCAGTGCGCAGCTCATAAAGCTGGGAGCTCATCCTCCACAGTTAATATGACATTGTTACTGGGGTAGTTGGGTGGCAAATGGAGATAAGAAATGGCTTCAAGGTGGCTACGTCGTTTCGGACGTCATGTTTCTGCTGTCGGTGTTGTTGTTCAAACTTTTGTGCGGCGTAGGAGTGGTAGAATGCCATGGGATAAGAGGATTTATTATGCTGACTAGAAGATTTACTTTTTCTAGATTCCTAGTCCCGGTGCCAGTCCCGGCGCCGGCAGGCCTCGACTGGTCCCGACAAGACCCAACGTGGTCCTGGCATTGGTCCCGGCAAAAAAGTCGGGCTAATAGGAACAAATTTGCAGCCTTGTCTTATACGTTTCAACTAGTGACCTCGATTTTCTGTTTCAGCCATGAGTTATGTGTAATTGTGTTATTTCATTTCATTTTCGAATGGAGCTTATTACAACTAAATTATGGCTTGTATTGCCCGTGCCGTTAACCCAACCAAAACCCTCTGGATCGAGATGAGATCTCCAGCTCTGGCCATCGTATATCACTTTTCGGCCCGCACCCCCCCCTTGCCCTCACCCGTGACGTCATTTATGAACAGCCCCATATAGACTTAAGTAAGACAATTTGTGTGTGCGTAATTAGCCATATTAGGTTATCTATTCGTCAAATGTTACGGGAAAACTAACTTAACTGTTTACAATTCACTAATCTCAATCTGATATGGGCCCCAAGGAACACAGGTCCTAGTTAAGATTATTACGCTCTCCAATCCTCAGAGGTCCCGGCACGGTCCCGGTACAAACCCAGTTGATCCTGGCGTAGTCCCGGCCGAGCCCAGCGTCCGGTCCCGGCTCCGGGACACCGGGACCAAAAATAGAACCTCTGGCACTGACCCCGTTGAGTGTTCTCCGCAAAAGACGCCGAATTACAAGAAAGAGTAAATTTAAATCCGGAAAATGTCACAATTGCTCAAGAAGAGCCAGACAGCAGCCAGAGACAGTTACTGAAGAGCTGCTTGCTGCGGAGGCACAATCATCATCGACTGACTCACTGGGCGCTCCAACAGTTCTAGCCGAAGTCGATGTTTCCCATTTATTGCCGCTGCTGGACGGGACTACCGTCATAACAGATAGGCGTTTGATTGAACTGATCCTTTGAAGTTGGTTTATTCTTCGCTGTGTGCTTTCAATTTCTTATTACAATTGTGAACGAAAGTAGGTCACTTTCAGGCCTCAGTAGAAATCAAAACTGTTTTTAGTACATTGATTCAGCCTCCTCTGCCTCCTTTGCTGGTGAACCGAACCAAGTGCCACTAAATATAATACGCTACTGTCATAAGATACACAGCCCTTTAACTATGAATTTGCTTCCACCCAAGACCTGAATAATATTGATTCCACCTTGCTTCAAAACACATGCTTTATAACGTATGTTGCTTACGTTCTTTACTCTTAATGAAGCTTTACTGAAGCCGAGAACAAAAGATGAAAGAAAAAGAAAGGCTAGTAAAATATTTTTTGTCTACGTCACACCCTTACCTTCTGAAAATTTTCACCACACCATTTGCTTATGTAGATGCATGTTTCCCTAGCAAAGAACTTCTAACCCATAGTAGTCTGCCCTGAGCACCACACGCGTGCGTGTCGTCGGTTGACCGAAGAACGTCGGCTATCGGTGGGGCGCGCCGGGCGGCCGATTTTTCGCGCGCATGGCGTCACGCTTTGGCTGATTAGACATCAATAAATTTAAGACCACAAAATTTAATTGATCTTATAAAAAAGCACAGACACGGGGAACATTTTTCCTGTAGATCATTTTGAGGTGAATTACTGACCACATCTAGAAAAAAATGTTTTAAAGATTGAATACAAATTTCTAAAAATTTAAAAATATTTTGTTTTGAAAAAGTTAATTGTCAAAGCTTGATAATAGAATGTTAAATACAAGCATGTTTTAAATGAGCATCCATAATGAAGGACTGCACAGAAAATAATGATTGTAAGCCACCATGTTTTGCTAAAAACACGGATTTTCACGACTTTCAACAAGCTGTAACTCCGAAATCCTTATTTTGAGGAAAGAAATATTCTCAAATCTGAATTCTACGCCTCTGATAACCTTTTGCACGAAGTTAGAACGAAATCTGACACTATGCTATGTACAATCCAGGTGGTGCCTGGCCGATTTGTCCTGGAACGCCCCTGCAGCTAGTTCCTATTGTTGCAGACAATCATTGTCAATAAAAGTGTGTATCCGCCTCAATATCGTTCCTTTTTCTGTAGGGGCCAGTGCCGAGATTAAGATAGATGTTTCCAGGGCCAATCTAATCTGGTGGTGCCGGAACAAATATTGTGAGAAAGGCTGTACATTCTCTCCATTTCTCCATTAACTCTGTAAATGGGAAATGTGTTTGTTTAGAATGGCCGAAATAAATAAAAGTATATAAGTATAATAAGTAAATAAATTAGTAAAAAAAAAAAAAAAAAAAAAAAAAATGTATTGAATATATCACCGGTTAATCCGGGAATTTGATTTCCACGATAAATGAAACTACTGATCAAGAATGAGTTCTGATTTTTTTTTTTTTCCATCAATACTCAAGATGTAACCACGTTGCTGTTTTTTAATAATTTTTCGTAAACGATACCTTTTTTGGCCAATCTTGGCGTAGGTCTAGGCCTTGACTTAACACGCGCCCCGCTGGGGGCGAAATTCGCCCCTCCTCCTGGTTTTCCCAGATAGCTCAAAAACGAAGAGACGCAGAACAACGTAACTTGCAGTACCTTATTCCTGGTCAATTTTACACATCTGACCAATTTTTAGTTAAGGTCATGTCAGGTCAAGGAGCTATTTAGGGTCAAGTGACCCGACCTCAAAACCTAAAATTACGAGTTTGAAGCAGCGCCCAGGGAACATTTGCAAACCGATCAGTTTGAAACTTCCACAATATGATAAGGTCATTAGGGTCTACAAATCTGCTATCTCGGAATTTTGATATTGTTGACCTAAGGTCGGGTAAATTTTTGGTCACCCCATTATAAGTCTATGGTGAAAAATAGAATGGGCTCGTTTTCAGTAAATACTGGATAGATAAAGTTGACAATCCTCAAACTGTCTATTCTTACCACCATCTTGACCATAAGGTTGAGTTTTTGAGCATCTGACCTCCCAAGGTCTGTCAGGTCACGGGCATAGGTGATTGTTTTGCCAATAACTTCTCACTGAAATGATATAAGCTCCCATTTTGCTTGCATTGTGTTTATATTGTCACGGGAGTCGATTGATATGCAACATGACCTACCAGCTCACTCTGTGACCCTGACCTAGGTCGAGGTCGGTTTTTGACTATTTGACCTAGAAGGTCTTTTACATCATTCGATTTGCTGCGATAGAGGAATCCAATGATGCATGAAGATTTGCTCTAGCTCCTTGAGGGCAGATCTAGAGAGGGAAACGTACACTGCTCTGTTGTAAGCCTATGGATCATTCTTTGACCTATGGGACCTCAATATTGACCTGACATAAAATTATTCTTATAATTCTCTTGTCTTGTCAAGGCTTTCGAACACCGCCCGTATTTTCTTTAGCTTTCGTGGGGACGAGATACGGAGGGGGTGCGAAAACGCCCCCGTGGGGCGCGTCTAGGGACGGGGTGTTAAAAGTGATAAGAAATATTTTCGATATTATTAATTACCACACATCTTATGCCCTGTGTAATTGCAGAGTGTTGTGGGAATGACCTGGGACCCTAAAAAAATGATGAAACAGATGACACTAAAAGCGCTAAAAGACTTGCACCCTAAAAAGCCAAAGTCCAGAAACTAAAACGTCTAAACCCTAAAAAGCCCAAAAAGGCTACGTCAAGGTAAAGATAAAGAAAAAGTGTGGGATGAGGTAAATGCAACGTTTCGGTCTTAGACCGTCGTCAGGCGAGGGGTGCAAGGTGGAGGTGGATAGAGGCCTCAGGTAAACTTTTTCCAAATACCGAGTGACTGGAGGCCTAAAGTAAGCTTTTTGGTCGAAACAAAAAGTGCTGGCAATCCCAATACATTCTTACCGAAGGAGCAAGGGAACACCGTGTGTGGTGTGTGTTTATATGTCTGTGGCATGCGTTTGAATGGATACGGTGTCGAGCAAGAGTGGCCAGGAAGATGTTTGGGTGTTGAGAGTAGGTCTGTGTGGCCGAATGAGAAATGATTCTGCGATTTTTTTCTGTTTGGGCCATCCCTGGCGTGTTTTAGGGTTCTTTTTAGGGTCCTAGGTCATTCTCACAATACTCTGCGGTTTACAGCACCCTATCTCCAGCAGGCCTTCCGAGAACTTAGTATGCCCTGTGTAATTCTCAGTTTCAGTCAACTAGAGGGAATCCTCGAGCTAACTTACATGGGCAAGGCACTGTTACATTTTAAATGCAGAGGTCCTCTAGGGCTCACTCAGTTTGCACAAGCCGCTATCACCATGCCTCCAAAATTTGAAGAGAGTCGGCACAAATCAGTCATGAAAACGTCAGGTGATTCAAAAGGTTTCAACGCCCTAAAAATGAGTTTTTCGTAAGCAGAAAAATTGCCGGCGAAAGCAGTCCACAGACTCGTCTTAACCTTCTCTTGCATTCATCTTCATAAGTTATTTGCTGATAAATACCAGACACTCCAGCTGTCGGCCTCAATAATATCACCCCACGGACGCCTCTCAGGTTGCAGACTAATCGATAATCGTTGCAGACTAAGTGCAATTTGTCGAACCATTCCAATACTGGTGCAACTATAATCTACTATCAAAGCGTAATTATAAATTTTGCGACTAAGCGCCAACCCATTTCTGTCGTGCTTTAATAGCCAGCAGAGAGAAATGCCAGAAGAGGATATAAATTGAATTGAATTTAAAAATGAAAAGGTTGTATTTCTCTCTGCTCGAAATGTCAGAGTTCTGGCAGGGATAAAGAGTGAGCCGCCAAGATTCCTGCAATGTTTCAGATGTAGCGGTTCATACTTGATGCCGCAGCGCCCGTAAAACACCAGGGCAGAGAGTCTAGCCTGCTCTTCCAACAGCTTTTAACCCATCACCGCCTGGGGTCCGATGGGAGATCCCCCCTTCCGATTTCCGTGAATGATTCTGAGCCGATTCAAGTGAGACGCGCTTTGCTTTGCAGGCGTTTAGGGTGATCAATTTGACATGAAAAAATTGGCATCCGGTCAGGTCCAGTCAACAAGTTCTGAAATCATTTCCAGCCCATGGAAGGCGATTCTGTTTTTTTTCTAAATTAGGCTGACAAAGACAGGGCTTCAGGGCTACAAAGCCAGTCAGCTTCAAGAAGAGTAAGATCAAGTTTGGAAACAGCATTCCAAAGCTCTTGGAACGAAACATTTGCATGCTGGCATCCATCATCATCATCATCATGGTTAGGGTTAAGGGGCACGCCGACGTCAGGGTCATATACCGCCCAGGGTCATGCTGGCATCCGTTTTGAGGTCAGGTCAATACCAATGTCACCAGAGGTCACCAACGGCCACCGTTTTCAAAATTGTCTGGACTGCAACCTTTGAACGAAACCAGATACAGTCTTAAATTTGATATCATAGTAATCAGCATGACCCCAGAATTAGAATTAAATGCAACATGACTTTTAAAGGTCATTATTTGACCTTGAGCTAAGGTCAATATCATAATGTGACCTTACAAGGTCGTGCCGCATATATTTTTAAATTCTTGGGTGAAGACAGGCACAGTAATCTCTTTAGATTTGTTCTAGATCTCATTGTTTCCGAGATATCAGGGATTTACTAAATGAGCCTAAATCTGCCCCATTTTGGCCGACTGTGATTTCACGCGTCACCGTATATAGTTCAAACTCGGCTCCGGAGTAGAGGACGGAAAGATGCTTCTAGCACTGTTTCAATTTTTCCGTATCACTTTCCGTTCCAAGACTGTAGGGTGGTTTCAATTGGACCAAGACCCCCCCCAGCGCGGTGGTGTGTACGAAGAGAGCCAGGTGGCGTATTAACTGTGGCGCTTCCAAGTCTAGTGGTGCAGATCAACAACGAAGGTCACAGGGTGCTGGTGGACACCAGATGGTCTCAGCGCATGCCATTCGTCTTGTTACAGTGGACGGAAGAAAGATGAGGTATTTGTCCAAATGGAACGGTGAGAACACGTATTGAGCAGGAACTGCTGGTGTGCTGCTGGTAGTGGCGGATCCAGGGGGAAAAGGTATTTGCCCCTCCCCAAATGGAAAAGCTCGGGAAAAACTGACTTTTTCCTGCTTTTCGCCTCTAATATTCTAAATTCTACCGTCAAGTCATATTGTAGTAAAATTTCTACTGCGCGTTTTTTTTTGCTTTTCGACTTTGGCTGCCTCCCCCAAAGCGACCGGCTAGATCCGCCGCTGGCTGCTCGAAGCACCTGGTGGTAGTCGGAAACGCGGTGAATTCATCCTGACACATTCGAAGTCTTTAGGTTTTGACTTCATTCTCGGCATGAACGGCATAAAAGCGATGGGAGTACAGCGACAAGTCTGCCGACCGGCGATGCTTGATTAAGTCTTCAATGTCAAGACAGAGAAGCAGTTCAGTATACTGAACTGCTTCTCTGATTAGAAGAACTATAGAATTAGAAGACCCTGCCTTAGAAACAAAAGCTTCCTCATCCGCTTCGTCGAGCACTGTTCCTTCTGCCGCTGTTTCTTCTGTGACTTCAGTGTCAGGTATGGAGATCACCAACGCCCACGATGCCGAAATCAGGGACAAATATTCCTTGTGCGTTGACGAGAAGGATTTTAGGCTTTCCTATGACGAAAACAAAAGATGGCTCACTGAATGTAAACAGAGGAATCGGAGCAAATCGTGATAAATAGCAGCGTGGAAACTTACTCCTCACGGGCAGAACATCGCACGGATTACTATGCAGAACTGCAATAGTCGGTCAATAAAGGGTGGCCCGTTCCACATGATGAAACAGGTCTTGGTAAGTCCAAGGGCTTAATGCCCCTGGTAGCGATAGTGCAAGAGAAAAAGGCAGGACGCGACCCGTAATAGATTACAGAGAGCTCAACAAGTATGTGGATGCCCATACGGCTGACGCAAATGTTTACGGAGAGGGAAGGAGCGAGTGGCGAACGATGGATGTGAATGTAACTGCATTAGATATAAAAAGTGCATACCTGTAGATTCATGTGAAGAAGTTGGGTGAGCCTTTCCAAACCATCGTGTTTCGTGGGCAACGCTAGGCGCTGACACGCCTCGGCTTTGGGCTGAACGCTTCACCAATTATAATGAAGTCTGTGTTGTCGGAGGTGCTGTTGTTGGATCCTCGGGAGAAGCAGGGAACCAGAGTGTTTGTGGATGACATCCTAGTGGACGAGGAGTTGTTTTTAGCAAAGTACGTGCAGCAACACTTGACACGGTTCGGATGGATCGCAAGAGAGCCCGAGTGCGTGGGCGACGGAGTCTAGCTCCTCAGCCGGAGTGGGTGGGGGAGCAGGGCGGGCTTCGCTGAAAACGCGGAAATAGCGTTACTCAGACGCCAACTAGATTAAGCCACCGTCCCGTGCTTTCAGGGTGTGCAAAACTGTTTGGGCTCTGTCCCGCTTGTTGATGGTTAAGAGTGGCCGTAGCCTTCATCAAGCGGCGAGCGAACGCCGTGAACCAGAGGCGGGGTCGCGTGCGAGCTCGTGCATTTGTTTCTGAAGGAGGTCTTAAAGGCAGTGTCCCACTTTTATCATAGGTTTTGAACTGAGATAGCAGTTTTGTAGAGCGTCTTGAGAAACCACTTTTGCAAAATTTAATTTTACCCAAAGCTCTCGGTATAAAATTTCCGCCAGCTTTAAATTCCAAAGTAAAGGAGCTCTTGTCTATTTTCATGATTAACACGCGCACTGGAGGGGGCCTCGGGGGCCCCCACCGTTTTTGAGGTGGCCGGAGAACCGCTCGTAGCCGAAAGGCGATACGTGACCACATTAAAATAATTTAATAGGCGTCGATTGGTGAATGTTTTTTTTTAAATCGGTCGAATATCTATTGACTTATAGGCTATCAAAGTCAGACCTGCATTTTGAGATCGCCGTAATCGCGCGGTCGGACCAGTTAGCTGATTGGAGACCGAGTGGTGAAGTCATAACGCCATGTAAGCGGGATTTATGTTAGGTCCCTTGAGGTCAGGTGGTTTGCTAGGCCGACCAAGGCCGATCAATGGCGTTCCGGTCGGTTTTTGTGCGTCGATAGTACCATAAAATTTAGGTAAGGCCAGTCAGGTTTGGGAGGTACCTTTTACGTGTTGTGTTGTATTGTAATTTAGTGTTCATTTGAGACTTTAAGGTTATGACTGATGACTTGAATTGTGGGGGGTTGCTTTTGCCTGGGTTTGTGCTTGTAGGTTCGCCGGGGTTTGTTTGTGTTTGAGATATTGCTGGTGGATTGGTGTGTGCTCACCAGGGTTTTTTTTTGGGATTTGGGCCTCGCGGTGGTTAGTTTTTGATGATGTTGGGCCCCGTTGCCTCCCCCTCGCAACCGTCGGTCTGGATCCGACCCGGCGTTGGGTTACAGATGATCTGATAGAAAAAGACAGGCCCCGAACGAAAGCTGCAAGTGAAATATCGATGGCGGAACAGCTGGAGGCTGGCTTTTTACAGCGGAACGCTCCTGAGGCATTGCCGGTGGATTCTAACGCAGTCCTCCGCTGTCGCCTGTTCAATTCGTGTCATAGCGGGAATTCGTATGCGTTTAAATGTGTGCATATTGTTCCAGACCGGGCATCGCTGGGCGCCATCACGGGTCCGTGAAAGTGATCGTTGCATGGAAGGAATTTTCGATTCCGGAGGCTCCAACAGAGAATGATTATTCCGCGTCCACCGAAAGTGCTATGCGATGTCCTTCATAAGCGTGGAGTGGTGAAAAATCATGTCAGAGCAAGCAGTAGAGGTGGATGAAATGACCCGGCATGTTCGAGCCTTGCGGCCAATGGCGTTGCCAGAGAATACAGCACGATCAACGACACGCGGTACGGATGCGAAACCCCTAGACATTAGATTTTGTGTGGATGACAATACAGTGTCAGCAACTCCCCAGGAGCCTCCAACGGAGAGCGACGAAGAAGCCTGAGATCGTTTGATCCACAGGCTTTCTTCGGTAAGAAAGACTGAGTGGATTTAATGTTTAAACATAGCTTGTCACAGTCACGGTCACCTGTTCTATTCACAAACCGAGTACGGGGGTGGGGGGGGTAAAAGCACTTGGGCTTTTCTCAGTCGAACAAAAACGGTACAGTGCAACGCTTCTGTGCATAGAAAATGTTATTCCTGATTACTTTTGCGGTTTTGCCAATGTTTAGGTGACCTTGGGTCTGACTGCTGTATCAGCCCAAGTCACCTCACTTGATGTGGATGGTTGAATAATTGATAAATATGAATATTATTCAAATGGTCTGTAACTAATCAAGGTTTCAGTGATTGACATGAAATTCATATCAAGTAATAAAGTCATCGAATAAAGCAATTTGTTGTGACTGTTTTTGTCACTATCACCTTTTGTCAGGTCAGAGCCATTGACCTTTCCATTTCGATGAAAGGAGACAAGTTGGAAAAATAAAAGATGGGATAAAAGAAAGGGTTTCGACAACTCACGTTGAATTACTGGCATCCAGTTCTCGTAGGACACCTCCAACTTTAAGGTCACCCAAAAATGTGACATATAACCCGGTCTGAGAGGCATCATTTTTCACTAGAGCAAGCTTTCGTGTTTCAGTCAATAATGCTGCACGAAATGCGGGGAAGACTTTGTTAACGTTGTAGTACATTCCCTGCTACTTTTAAACAATCGTTGTGCATTGTGAACGTGCTAGATTACAAGGCGGCTGGAAATAACCATACTGCAAGGAATTCACCATCGCATACCCTGCCGCCCCCAAATTTGACCATAGTTCCAGCATCCCGTATCCAACTCACCATTCATGTGACAGTGACCTTCCCCGTCCCGAAAAGGCCATCCACCAGCTCAGACTCTGTCCTGAGAAACATCCTCCAACTAACCACCTGGTGTAACACAGATATGTTGTGGTGTTTGCACGCTGGAGCATACCGACCAGCGTAAGGTTCTTTAGAGCCTATATACGGCGAATGTTAACATCCCTATGTAAGCAGCGTGCATGCCCCGGGCAGGCGTGGCACTGGCGGGTCCAAGGGGGAGCAAAGGGGCCATGGCCCCCACCAAAGGATAAAATAACATCTGTTGCGCCCCCAAACACAACATTTTAGCCGTTTTCCTTTACAAATACCATGTTCTCGCGATTTGTTATAGATTTAGCCCCCAAAAGTTTATTTGGCCCCTCCAAAAGTTGTTCCTGGATGCGCCAATGCGGGATGGGAGAGTCCTAACTGGACATCTGCGATGGGCAGGGTCAGGAGCGACGGTCTGCCAGCGGACGGGCGTACATGACCCCGGCTCTGGCTCTCTGGCCCGATAACGTCGATAATATGCTGAGTGGACCTCCCCGGAGACCGGACGGTAATGAGAGCTCACCGAATATTTCTGTAACGAATACATGGTGCAAATTGTTTCGGCTTAGATGCGGATCAGAAGTATTGTCAGATATATTGTCAAGAGTCTTCTATTGGCACGCAGTGTGGTGATTGGTATTGGACAACGTGAGGCTCACACAGCATAGGAAATAGGACACTCTTATTCTATGCCTACTCATGGGAAATATCTAGAATCTGGCATTTCCTGTTCGTTCTCAATTAAAGCTGAACAACGTCTTTTTTCGGCACAATCTACCAAAATAAGTGAAGCAGATAAATGCAAAATTCTAGAAAGACCTTTCACTTCTAGAAACAAGCACCAAAATCGATACCCATGTCCCTTGGAGACTGTTCTTTTGATAAAAGCAGTTAGCCACGTGAATTTTTAGGCAAGCAGCCTTAAAAGGGAATGCAGTACTTTTATAACGTTATTTTAATTGAGATAGCCAAGGTGTAAAGCATGCCGGAAAACCCGGTACTCAATATATCATTTGTCTTGAAACTCAAAATTTCCGTGGAGAAAAGCTTAAAACATACCTGAAATGTATCCCAAATGTACCCCGTCCAGGCGGCCACAGATGTCAGCTGTTGGTGTGACGACAGTGCTGACGTCACGAGGAGTAATCAGTCAATTGAAACCCCTGAAGCCTATTGAATATGGTAGTAGTTGCCAGATCATAACGTTATCCACAGGCAGAGGTTTATTTTTCACCCTAGACGAGCATTTTAAAAATAAAAATATTGAGCTCGGATTGTACATTTTTCAGAGAAATAATGGAGGTTCACATGATTTCGGCTAAAAATACTATTAACTACAGTAAATCCCTGGATTCGGCCAAGGTACCACATTTTCTTTAAAGGATGAAAAATAAACCTCTGCCTGTGGATGACGTCATGATCTAGCAACTACTAACATATTCAATAAGCTTCAAGGGCTTCAATTGCCTGATTACTGACCGTAACGTCAGCGCTGTTGTCACACCAACAGCTGACAACTGTGGCTGCCTGGCTGGGCTTCATTTGGGGTACATTTCAGGTAGGATTTTAGCTTTTCTCCACGGAAATTGAGAGTTTCAAGAAAAAGGATATATTGAGCACTTGGTATTCAGGCATGCTTTACAACTTGGCTATCTTAGCTAAAATCACGTTATAAAGGTGTCATATTCCCTTTAATTCCTTTTGAGAGCACATTAGGCAACGTACGAGATTATTGGAAAAAGGAACAGAATTTTATTTCTAAGAAATGTCATCAGGTATAAAATCAAATAATCATTCTTACTAAAAGCATTCTCATTCAGTTTTCCGGTGGGCACTACAAGACAAATGGCATTAATTTACACTCCATATGCTCGTGTCAACACCGTGAAGGAAGCTCTGTTCAGGAGGTTACCCAGGGGGGACGAATGAGTTCCTAAACTGTTGTCCACCAGCGGAAGTATTCAATGTCACGCTTTGTGCATTAAGAGACAAAATTGCCGGCTCTGCGGCTTCGGTTAAATCTTAGCTATAGTTTTAGACTGGAAATTATGGGATCTTATGGCAGGACGTACCATTTTATGTATGAGTTTATACATTTGTATATGACAGCATGTTCTATGTAATGACAATGTATTGATGGTGCTCCCCGGCTGAGCATTAATTTGACTTTGTCTTTGAATTGACTCGCTCCGTGGGCAATGAAATAAATAAATAAGAATGAAATGAATATCCATTCTCTACGTCAATTTCGTTGTATGAAAGAACGAGCCTGTTCCTTGTTCTGTGACATTGGTATATTGATAAAAGAACCACTTAAAAACATTTATACCGTTTGGAGTGCTGAGGCGGAAGCAGTGGCGGATCTAGCCGGTCGGTTTGGGAAGGGCAAACCAAAGTCAAAAGCAAAAACGTCGCGCAACGAAAATTGCGCTAAAATATGACTTTCCGGTACGGGCGTTTGAGGCAAGAAGCAAAAAAACTCACGGGCTGAAAAATATGAGCTCAAGATCCTTTTTCCTATCAAGGCCCGATATTTTCACTGAACTTAACTGGTTCCGTTAGAAGTTGAGAGTTAAAGCACCAAAATGTTGCCTATAAACTTAAAATGAGTCGGGGAAAAAGGAGGTCGATCGCTTTGGGGGGCAAAACATAGTTTTGCCCCGAGCTTTCCGTTTGGGGGGGCAATTGCCTTTTGCCCCCCTGGATCCACCACTGGCGGAAGCATGATTATAAGTCGACAGACAATGTATATACTGGCCTGTGTCATCGAATCCTGGATGTAATATGCAATGCAATCTATATTCAGGATTCGAGGAGACAAGCCAGTATATACCTTGTCCACTTTAAAACATTATTACATTCGTACGTACGATCAACATCCGTAGGTATACAATCCCTGATCTGGTAAATTCGTTACTGAAAAAGGAACACAGTCCCTCTTTCCTATAACGAAATTGATCGTTGTTTAATTCCTTATATTTCCAAATATAATCATTATTGGGGTTAAACGACACACCGACTGCCAGGGTTATATGGCGTCGCCATCTCTCGCACTGTTGGAAGGGATTTTGGGATCAGATCGACTTATTTAGAGGCTCCGCCGGGACTTGAATCCGGGACCGGTGGCTTAGTAAATAGACGTGATATCCACCAAGCCTCCCATCCCCTTTACATATTTCCAAAACTCATGTTCGTGATGCTAGTAAGTGGAGGGTTTTAATACATCAAACTCTTATAAGCATAACATCGCTTTAAACAAGGTTATTCCATTCGAAACTATTATTTCACATTTTGAATTATGGTGCAAAGGCTTCATTTTAGTCAAACATTGGTTCACAATGTGACCACAACATAATAACCTTTCTTCTATCGTTTGGTGTCTCTGATGAAAAAGTCTTGAAAGAACAACTTTGACGATACATTTCGGTACCAAAATACGTTTGAAAGCAAAAATAAAATGCGTATAAAAAACCCACGGTTTTTGGTCAGATTGGTCCCGACACCTGAAATTCAGTATCTAGTATAAATACGCGCTAAATCGAAATTTGGCAGTGGGCATCAATTTCAATCATTGAATACACACGACGCTTGAACGCAGAATGAATCGCAGCATCTTTTTGTGAGACATGCATTCAAAGCCAAGCCGTAGCAAAACAGTAGGCATGTGGTCCACTATATCACATAATATTCTGCTGTTCTTCGACAGATGCGCGGTTTGGATCCTATTGCTTCTTTTCGAACCACAACATATGCGTTCCAAATCGCACGACTGCTGCATACCGATTTACTCCTGAAGTAAAGTTTACTTTTCCTAATTCTAAAGGGGTTTTGTTGGTGGGGTGATGGGTTGGGTGAATTTTTTTTATTTTTGTTGCCAGTTCACCTATTGCAGTACGTCAACGATCCCGGCGCTACCGTGACAGACTGTCGTGAGTGAGTTATCCTAAATCCCGATCCAGCCGCTTCCGTCTCTGCCTGACGTAAGCAAAATATCCCAAACCCCTAGGAGCACTCTTGTTGGGTTAAAACATGTTTTCAGCATTGTCAAATGTTTAAACCAATCCTCTGCAGAAGCTTGGAGTCACGCACATCTGCTTAAATTTAACGTCAGTCCCCTTCCCTTGCGACCAGCCTGTGCAGCCATTTTCTGTTCCAGTGTGACGCCTCTGCGTATGGCGATGAGAAACTGCGAGAGCACAATTAGTTTCCGCCGGCGTCTGGGGACCGCAGAACACTTAAGCCTGGCTGGAAGCAACGTCACGAACAATCCGCTCAGTCGTTTGTCTCCCCGGTGTGGGCCGGACCAGATCCAACTTATGGCGTCTGTCCAACAGCTCCAACTCGCAGCCCCAACACGTAGATGCAATTATGAACGTATCCATTTCATACTTGGAGGCGTTGTGTGGGGCCACGGGGCGGGTTTGGCCGGTGACAGCTGATAGATAACGACGCTTTGAGATGAAACTGCGGCATTGGATCGAGCGGAGCTCTGACCGGGGGCTTGTGAGAACGTACAGTGGCCGGGTGGCGGCGCGACGAACCTCGTCGGTCAAAAGCGGTGCGTCAGCTGATGATTGGTCCTTCACTTTGAAGACACTCACTAAAAAGCTTGCTGAAGCTAAATCAGATATGTATTAGGTAAGTACATTGTGCAAAGTTTGCGCTGTAGGTACTGTTGCTAGACCAGTATATTTAGAAATACGCCTCCTACCTTATGCAATAACAATTATAATAGTTAAGTGAATTCAATAGTCAGTCTGCACAAGAAAATTCGAGCTGATTCTTTCAGAGCTCGCGTGGAAAGACGTCTCTTAGTGCAGCTCCCAGGAACCCAGTGATAGGATATCCCTGGACCGCGTGAGCAACACGCGTCTCAAAACAGGATAAATATAAACCACCCTTCATATAAACCTATCCATAATTCAAAATCCACCATCCAAATTAGCATTCGCTCATCCATCCATCACAGCGTGCAGCGAACGGTTTCAGTGGCCTTGGTTGCGAGTTCAAAGGTAACCAAAAGGCAGAGTAGTTTTGGTACAAAATGTGATACTAATTTCTACAGCTTAACTAAGCTAGTGCAACAGTGCAGGTAAGCTACGCTGCTACAGTTTGTTCCCAATTTTGACCACTCACAAAGCTCATCTATAACCTTATCCTGCCTTAGAGGAGAAAATTCAAATAGTATTTACCAATATGTTTTTTCCTAAAATCATAAGTGGCTTAACCTAGTGTCTCTACTCATAGGCGCAGGACCTTTTTCTAAGTTTGGGGGAGGGGGTTGTCACCGCTGGTGGGGCCAAATATGATTCGCCCTATCACTTGATTTATTGACGGAAACAGGTCCGGAATCGGCTCAAAGTTGGGAGGACACTGCCCCCCTCCCGTTCCTATGCGCCTATGTCCCTATTAGTCGTGGTCAGTCACAGGCTAAGTGAGAGGCGTCGCCCAATTCGCCCAATTTTGCAGGTCCGGCTCGGGCCCGACCTGATGCTGCTTTCAGAAGCCCACTACAAACCTGACCTTTGAAAAATATACCTAAACAGCCTTGGCTGACCTGGGATGGCGTACATTATCCTGGATTTGGAAGATTTTCGTGGAAAACTGCCAATATATATATAACAATATATAACTATATAAATAACGCAATATATGGGCAGCACTGTCCTCCGGATTGAGATCGCGTGTCTGCTCCGGTGCCTGAACACGTGCCGGTTGCGTCGATGATGGTAAATCATTCAAATCGCCTTCATAATGCAATGCCAGAACACGCTCCAGTGACAGAATAAGCGCACGATATTTCCGACAGGACGTCTAAAATGGTACGCGCACTTAGGCTATTGCATGCTACCAAGGTCTGCATATCTCACGCGATCGATACGCGTGAGTGCGTTATTTGCGATTGACGAGTGCTGGGCTCCGGCAGGCAACTACTCTCGGCTGCAGCTGGCGATCCAGTTTGAGCGGTCCATGGGCTATTACCTGATCCAGATGTACGTGCCCTCCGGCCTCATCGTCGTCATATCCTGGGTAAGAGCGCGCTGCTCCCGCTGCATGTGGATGAGCTGGAAGCTGCAAAGCCGTCACTGTTCACGACCGGAAACGGCAATAGCAGCTCAAATAAACAGGTCCGCTGTCAGCCTTAACTTGTAAGGTTTTTATGAAGCACGCTCGCTTCATCCCAGCAGCATGCAGCATTAAAGAGCAATCTGCTGAGTTTACAGGCTTCTGGGAGATCCGTTATGAGCAAGCGAGCATGACAGAGTTCACGGAAATGTTTCCAAAGTATCCCGTCATAGCATAAGGATTTTCACAGCATAAGGATTCCATCCCCGCAGGAAAAAAATTGCGACGACACTCTTGATGGTGATATAAAATAAAATGCAGTCGTTCGTTGCGTCACAAAATACACCCAAAGTAGTCCCCAAAGTAAATCTTAGCCAAGTTACACAATGAGCCCTATCCCAACAGGTATTGACTCAGTACAAATGAATGAGTCATCGTTCGACAGCTTAGAGTCTCTGAAACACAATGAAACATATCTGGGGTCGCCATGCATATTAGCTATAGCCCAAGTCTTGAGTTGTGGCCGAAAAATATATAAATATCAAAAATGTATCCTGGCAACAAAAATATACTTCAGATTCCAAAATTTATCTTCAGCTTAGCAAAAGCTTAGTTAGTAAGGCGTATTCGCATACCAGACTAATTTTGAATCCCGATGTTCACTTCCATCAAGATATACTGCAGTGCCCTTCCAACAGGGTGAGGTTTGGCGACCCCATACGGCATCAACAGTTGGTGCTTCATAAATCCTCAAGGCTGAAATCATATCATTGACCTGGAGTAACCTTGTTTTTTATACGGCCTCACTGAATATCTTCTGATTGAGAATGTAAGTTTCGAACCAGCTTCCTTGACTTAGTTAAATTAAATGACGACTCGCGAATGTGTGTGATCACGATTTACCTGAGCGTGCACAATTTTTGGTTCTTTGGCTTTCTAGACGTTCCATCCTTGCTTCGCTCACCTTAAATATACGCAGATATAAAGATCAATGGTCGCAGCCACACGCAGCACTGAGCGCAGTCATGTAGATATAAACTTTGCATATTGAAAGACAGCATTTGGTGCAATTCAACTTGATGAAGTCAGACGTTATATTTTTGTTTTACGTAGGTCACAGTGATGCCTTATAAGTCATTCAAGCTCACACAATGTCTTGTGGTCAGGGGCGTGGATTTTTGAAAATGATCGGTGGTACCCGATCGAAAATGCCATATCCACTATATCAAAAGCTATAGCATTTAATATTTAGTTTTTTAGGTTTGATGCAGAAAACGCACAAAGTCAATTTAAAGTACTTGGAATGAAAATCACGATAAATTGGGGACACTTCCTCAACCTTCCATGTACCCCCAAAGATATATGAATCCACAACCCTGGTTGCAAAGATCTTAACGCCTTCTGCGCAAGTGACATGGTAAGTTGAGATCAGCATTGATCCTCGGTGGTACATTTCCTCCCAAGCCTTTCTTGCTGGGCTGCTTTTTAAACGTGTTAAGTTGGCCGGGCCTAGCTCCCTTCCCGGGTTATGCGCTTCTCATCATCTATCCAGGTTCCCTGAAAATGGTCAGTGCAATCCAAATGGGTGTCAATCGATGCGTTGTTAGATGGTGCAAGGCTGGTGTCTGCACAGCCGAAAGAAGTGGTATTTTGGGACACCCTAACCTACAGTCGGATTCTATTTTAAAAACAAGCTTTTATTCGTCAATTGTGAGTCAGGTGACTGTGGAAATATAGAGCCGAGGGCTTTGGTAAGCTCTATCCTGGCATCGCTCTATCCTGGACCCAGCATCGCCCTCAGGGCTTCGGTTCTGGAGCGCAAGTTGGATGTCCTCCACACTTCGCTCCAAAAAAGTAAACGACTTGCATCGGTCACTGCTACCCAGCCTGCCCTCGCCGCTATAGCGGGTGGAGCGATGGACACACGCTGCATGACCCTTAGTGCATCCTCATGCGTCTGGAGAGACTGCGCTGCTGAGACAGCCGAGTCCAATGTCTGCGGGTCTTTGGCCGAAAACCTGCCTTTGGAGTCGTTCATCGCGCAGCCCGCTCAAGAATCGACCCACCAGGCTCAGCTCGACAGAAACATTATCCTTTTTCATTTCTGGGAAAGCCACCCACCCCAACAAACGTATCCTTTCCGCAAAATCCAGAACTGACTCCTCGGGCGCCTGGGAAGTCTGAGCCAGTTCTGCCTGTGCCTGCAGAGGGTTTATCTTTGGAGCCTAGTGCTCCAAAAATACTGACACGACCTTGTCATAATCAGCCAGTGACGACGCATCCAGGGCAGCAAGGAGAGCGAGGACACCCTCTTCCAAAAATCCCAAGAGGAATTTCAGGTGATCTGCCCCTGTCACTGCAACATTTGTTTGCCTGGAACCGGCGAAGTCATTGCTCCCAATCCCGCCCCTGCGCCCTGGAGAAGTGTTCCATGTTGGCCAATACCACCCCGGGATCCATGGCTGATGAATACAGGACAGAAAATGGACAAAATTGAAATTATCATAGTCTGGAACATTGAGAAAATTATAATAGACAAAATTGACAAAATTATGATAGACAAAATTGACCAAAATATATGGACGGATACACGGCACAATTAGGCTTACCTTCTCAAACGTTCAAGAAGAGTCGAAAGGGAGCCGTCCATCCAACCGCGTCATTGTAAGAGCGCGCCGATAAAGAGGTGCTTGTCCAGCTGTCGTGTATTCCAGTACACGGCCGCAACACAACACGCTGTCAGGCTCCGCCACATACACACGGTCACGTGGTACCGGCCGCCCGCCAGTCCCGCGTCCAACCCCGAGCGTCCCGCCCGGGCGACTCCTGACCCGGGCTCAGGTCAGCCTCCAGGCCGCCAGAGCCGCCTCAGTTTCAGCGGCCGCCACCAGGGCGGCCGCGGCTCCCCGCACACTATCTCATTTCAGGAGTCGTTATAAATGGTGCCTTTACGCAAATCCGTTAGACTAGGATGTTTAGATGTGTTCCCATCTAATGAACTACTGGCAGGGTAAATGTGAGAAATGGTGACGAGAAACTTCAATGTCATCGAAATTCCTTCATTTGTTTCAGGTGAGCTTCTGGCTGAACCGCAACGCCACGCCAGCGCGGGTGGCGCTGGGAGTGACCACCGTGCTCACCATGACCACCCTCATGTCGTCCACCAACGCCGCCCTGCCGAAAATCTCCTACATCAAGGCCATTGATGTCTATCTGGGCTACTGCTTCGTGATGGTGTTTGCTTCACTGCTTGGTGAGTGCGGTTCAACGCCTGCCACAGCAGCAGCTGGGGGTGGCCCTACAGGAGAAGTAACCACCAGCGAGCGTAGGTACTGGAGTAACATCAACTGAACGGGTGAACTTCGAGAAAGTCCCCGCTATGCGGATAGGCCGACTCCCCCCCTAATTATTTACGCGCCACCCCCCGGGGCCGACTCCTGGTCAGCCGACTCATTTCAGAACGCATTCATTGCACTTATTCCAACGGCATAATCTGTGCACTGATACGTACCCCATGCCGATGGTCGATCAGATGCCCTAACCTAACCCTAACCTCATCGGGGGAGAGGGTGCTTGAATACACCCTCCCTGAGGTTTGTCCAAGGCAGCCAAACGGGCGTCCAGAGCCACAGTCTGGTGACGTTCACAGAAGTCACCAGACTGTGGACCCAGACCGTCCACAGACACTGTCAGGTACATACACACAGGGACGTCTCCATGGAGCTTTTACTCTTGTGGGGGGGGCACCAGACTGGCGATGACTGGGGGAGGTAGGTGGGGGGCAAAGTCTGAGCATAGCTTTTGTCTTAGAAAACACTACCGCTACACTCTCAAAAATTACATAATTTGGAACATTTCCACAGGTCCACGCAGGTAAGAGGACAACATGCAAAAGAAAGTCTAGTCTCATAATTTCGGGGACGCCCCCCTGATTTGCCAGTTGTGGAGGGACGCGTCTCCCCCCCCACCCTCGCTTTCGACTCCCATTAGCACACAGATGTCCGCAGACCCAGTCAGCTACACAGATATCCGAGACTTCGAGCGGTATAGTGTGATTGGTTTGTTTGTGAGGGACAGCACTGACCGGCAGGCTTATACAGCGATCCTGTCGACATGGTTTTGCTAATCAAGGAAGTGTATGTATGTACATACATGTGCCGTATAGCAATACCGTTGCTGGTCCTTGGCAATGAAGCAGGCCTGGACGTGACCCGTGGCATTCAGTAAAAATGCATGTGTCCCACTTGTGTAAGCTGGCACATAACTGATAGTAATGCATGGCCTGCTCAGAAAAGACTGACAGGTGACCCTTAGATACATGTATTGTATATTAGATTTATTATAGATTTTATATATTCCATTATAGGCAATCTCAGGTTTTAATAATCTGCATCTCACCCGCTTCCTTTTTGCTTTTTCCACTTTTCTCTTGCCAGACTTCAATTATTTCAGCATAATTCTCGTTCGACAGAGTACGCTTACGTCGGCTACATTGGTAAGCGGATTGCGATGCGGAAGACTCGCTACATGGCCATGCAGAAGATGTTGCTGGAGCAGCGACAGGAGATGCAGACCAGAGCTCACTCCGGGGTGGTGGTGGCACCCGAGGAACACACGCTAAAGTCAGCGGTAGGTAACCCGTGGAACACGCTCAAGTCGGAGGTAAGCCGCCCGGTCCCGCAAAGAAAACACGCCAAACATCAGCGTTAGGTTGCCAGCGGAGCATGTTCAAGTCAGTGATAAAGTCGCCCGAGGAGCATATGCGAAAGTCAGCGGTAAGTCACCCGAGGAGCATATGCGAAAGTCAGCGGTAACTCGCCCGAGGAGCATATGCCAAATTCAGCGGTAAGCCGCCCGAGGGGCATATGCGAAAGTCAGCGGTAAGCCGCCCGAGGGGCATATGTGAAAGTCAGCAGTAAGTCGTCCGAGGGGCATATGCGAAAGTCAGCGGTAAGTCACCCGAGGGGCATATGCGAAAGTCAGCGGTAAGTCGCCCGAGGAGCATATGCGAAAGTCAGCGGTAAGCCGCCCGAGGGGCATATGCGAAAGTCAGCGGTAATCCGCCCGAGGGGCATATGCGAAAGTCAGCGGTAAGTCGCCCAAGTAACACGAACTACTCGGACCTTGGCCTGCAACCTCGGCTAACGGCATTCGCGCAGGTGAAACACTAGTGAGTATTTCTCCTGCGCGGTAAGAGCATTGCTACCCTATAAGTTTCTTTTCCTAAGCAGATAAATCGATATTAGTATTCTGTTCTTGAAATGATTAAAAACTTGACACGGTCGATCCAGAACTCGAGCCGGGTTGATCCGCTTGGGAGCGTATCCTTCTACCCACTCACCACTGTACCGCCTACCATCGCCGCCCCGTGGCGGCACGCAGGTGACCCGTCCTCAGGTCAGCCCCGTACCAACGGGCACAGGCCCTACTGAGCCTCCATCAGTGGTCAATGTTACCCTTTCACAACAAATATTTCGCAGTGGCAGTAAATTCCACCCCAAATTTCGCACACAAAAGCTCGTTTGACAGATAATTGAACGGTGTACCAAGCCGGGCGTAACTATACTAGTTTTGTCTTGGATAGATTTAATCAGGGCAGTGGAAAGGAGAACATTTACAGCAGGTCAATCCAGCCTTAAATGTCAGTAACATATTTTAACTGATATATATCGTTGCGTAATCATAGTTTACCCCTCGGTTGTCCCCAGGTCGAAGTCCCCCTCCCTTCAGCAGAAAAACCATGGTGACTCCCTTGTAACTTGGTATCGTTTTAACCGCTTTACAGTAGGGAAATGATATATCAACTCTCGCACGTATTCTGTTTTTCGCCACCTCCGATATTACGGAGGGAGGGGCGATACGACCACGTCACGAATGACGCCCGATTGGTAGCTGGACGGCAAAAACTAGTGTGCTGCTCGTCACAAAAGCTTGCGATTGACAGCAATTTGTATGGCTTAGATTACCAGGTCACCGAACATTTGGCACATGAGGCACGGAGAATGGTACTGGAGGCCCATGAGCTTCTGACCTGTGCCACGGCCGGTCATAAGCAGGATTTATTCCTGGGATGAGGGGGCAGCATATTAGGAACATGGGTCGCGTGTATGGAATATGGGGTGGCCGGTTCTTCAAGCTGGGGCGGTGCGCTATGGGCAGAGGCGCCACTTTTGGTGACAGAGTGGCAACATTTTCCAGCTTGAGGGAGGCCGACAATGTACAAGCGTGTCACTCTGAGTGAGGGGGCGGCATGGTATAGGAATAGAGGCAGCATGTGTATTCAGGAGGCGGGCAGTTTTTTCAATTTTGTTCTCTTGGCGCCACTTCAAACTTTGGATTTCGGGTTTTGAGGTCGTGCAACGTGACCTTCGTGACCTGACACAACCTGATCTAAAAAAAAATGGCGTAAAATTAATCAAGAATAATGTACGCCAAGCTTCGATGAGGAGCGGGTTGGGGCAAAAATGCCCCCTTCCAGTGGGGTGGGTGTGAATTCATTAAATATGAAAATGTTATAAAACCCGAGATATTTTTTATAAACATGGGCCTAGTTAGAGGGCGAGGGTATAGAGGATCAAAATTAGGAGTGTAAAGGTAAGCAAAGCCTTGACTCTAGCCCCCTAACCCATTTATTCTGGTCTGAATCACTCCTCTAATCTAAGCAACTACCAACACTAACTAACTGAGAATATGCAGGAATATATGATTCAGTACTAATGTATCTACTAGTGTCATGGTTCTCACTTAGTATAACTATTCTCTATGGATATTGATCAAAGTCCATATTGCTTTTACAAGTAGCTAATATCCTTGGATCAAAATTTGTTTGATAACATTTTTGAAGCTTTCTTTAGCCAGGGGTGTTTCTAAGTTAGGGGTGGCACGCCATGTGCAAGGGTGGTACTTTAAGTGCAGAGAGGGCGGCAACCTCAAGCCAAGGAGGTGCATGTCATGAGTATACTTCACTTTTTTCTTTAAAAAAATCGACCAAAAATCGAAAAACTGTTTTCGAATCTGTATAAAAGGAAAAATCAGAAAATTCAAAAAAACAGTATATTAGACAGTAAAATATCCTTGATTTCACGTATCACGTTTCACAGGAACACATTACCCTTTGGTTTTGAAGAGACCATCCAAAAAATAAAATTGTCGATAGATGAATCACTCAGACGGGCTCTCATTTTATTTGCGAAGAAGCTCGGGGTACTGTTCATTGTCAGCAAGCACACGTATAAAAAGTTACAGCCAGGATTCGATATTCGACCAAGGGGATCCTGATGGTTTAGGGGGCAATTAAGGGGTGTCATTTTGTTTGAAAACCTATCAGACTACGCCAGATCCTATCATCGGGGCACCGATACTTGCATCCTGGGGGGACGGTGAGGAGCGACATTACTGGACGGGGGCATGAACTTTCAGGAGAGAGGGGAGGGGGTGCCCTGGTCTCAAGGGGGTGCCATTTTATTGGAAAACCTTTCAGGCTGCGCCAGGTCCTATTATTGTTAGATCCTATCCTATTATTGGTCCTCGCATCTCGGGGAGAGGCAGCGTAGGAAGCGGCATTGCTGGGCGGGGGTGTCATGACCTTTCAGAGTGCGCCCAGGTCCCAAGGGTGCCTGTCGGCCACCCAGCAAGAAAAATGAAATAAAAATGAAAAGCCCAATTCCTGTTTTCTCCTTGCATTTTCAATGGAGAGGTCATGCTCTGTATGTGACCTTAAGTCATCGATATGAAAAATCCCGGAATACGTTTTGCAGTACTCGGTGAGCCCATTATTTGGTATAAGTTTGAATTCGATAGATTCACCCTTTCATACTTGTGCCACCTTAAACATGTTTGGAGCCGAGGTCACTTGTCCCGCACTGGTGAACTGACCTGAGATGACCCAACCTTAAAATTTTGGGGAAAGTTGCAGAATTGATCAAGGATAAGGTGTGCCAAGTACGGCGGCGTTTCACGCCGCCGTTTTTGCGTGCCCCCGGAAAACCCGAGGGAGGTTTTCAAACTCCTCCCACCGGAGCCAAGGTTAAGATGGGGGAGGCTGGGCCCACTGCCTCTCCTTGGGCAAGCTATTTTCCGTATTTTGTGTACAATAGGAAACGGTCATAAGTGTAGGGAAATACCTACCTCAATATTAATCATCAGCTCCATGTCCCTGGGAAAAGTGCGTGAATTATTTTGTCATCACCCCGGTGTTTTTTGTGTTATTTTCTTTCCAGCGGTGCCATTTTAGTAAAGTAGCCCCGAAGTGAAAAACCAGGTCAATAAGACACCGTCTTTGGGAGATAAACTGAAGCGGTGCCATTCGCCCGATGGAAGAAACTCTTTTAAGCGACGCGGAGAGATGTTGTGGTTTTCGGGCACGTCAGCGCTGGGCTTATGTTTTTTTTATTTTTTTTTTAAGCGACGCAAACTTCCCAGAATGCATTTTGTTCGCAGAGGCCAGAGTGCCATGGATATAGGTACCAGTCGAGCGCGTTTTTAGACTGAATGTGTCGTTTGTGCCACGACGAATGGGCTCACGGGCGCAGGCGCGGCAGACAGCTGATCATATTTAAACATTTCCATCCAAGATTCAGATCGCATAATAAGGCCACTGAGCCATTTGTGGGTAACGGAATTTATATACCGATGACCTGGGGTCCGATGACGTCTCCATTGGAAATTCGCAGGGAAATTGGTTCGAGTTCGATAAATTTCCAAAAAATGGTGACAGAGCGTTTATTTTGACGCCATCTTGTCGGGCTTACCACCGTGGCTCACACTGTATGCGCTATGACCTATTCTGGCATCAACCTGACCTTAGGTTTGTTCAAAAAGGGAAGTGCGTGGTATGAAGGATGAAAATATTATATATCCATACATCTATGCTCAGTATTTCCAAATTCACTGCAATACCCTCCCAACAGGGGGAGAGCTGGCGACGCAATGTGACCTCAGAAGTCGGTGCGTTCTGAGGTCCCAAGCCTCTCCTCCCTCTCGCAGGTAGCACGTGCACCAAATACTGATCCCAGCTTCCCTATTTGTGATGAGTTTCAACGAACAGGGTATTTACTTGAATCCTTTCAATCCTTGACGTTCAGTACAGCGTCCACTCCATAAGCAAAGGCTTAGAACCCTCAGTCATGCATACCGATTTTACATTGTATTTAGAGGCGCACACTTCCCCACTAGAGCAGGCGTGTACGCGGTGGTGACCCGGCGTGGCTGATGCGCGACAGATGGGTAGTATGAGGCGGGCACACCCTGGCCACGGCGCTGGATTCCAGGCGCACGCCTTCCAGGGCCACCCACCCTCGCACTGCCACGAGGGACGCGAGCAGCACACATGCGTGAGTAGTAAAGCACCAGAGCACGTGCGTACCCAACAAGACGAGGAGCTGGAGCCGCGCAGTGAAATAGCTCGAGAGGTCACCGCCTTGACTCGATTTGCTCAACTTTGGCAGTAAGCAACCTTGTTTTAGCCTCTGCTAATGAAACCTCTCCTCAGTAGAAAATGTATGTACCTGCCCAAGGAATCTCATGTTTTTAACCTGGCACGGAGGCTTTTTTATTTGGCCGGCCAAAATTGTGTGAACAATTCCAATGCGCTGCACTGCTGTGTATCCATCACGGAGCCTACTATATCAGACTTTACCCAAACCAGTCACAGACTTCTTCAGAAAATCTTCGGGAATGTCACGGCTCAGGCTTGCTGCCTACAGCTGTCCTTTTTGCCCACAGCAGCACTTCCAGGAGGTGCGGTACAAGGCGCTGGACCCGAAGGCACACTCGAAGGGCGCCGCACTGGAGAACACAGTGAACGGGGGCAGGTCCGGAGATGAGGAGTCGGGTACGGTGCCAGGTATGTACCGTCCGATCGGACTCCAGGTATGGCAGCGGCGCAGAGGCAGGTGGCATGTCAGGTAGCAGTGTTAAACTTGTTCATTTTCACACTGATTGCCGGTCGGGTTCCGGCTTGTATCGTGCTGCGTTATCTGAAAACTGTCCGGTCAAACTTTTGTTCGAGAAATATCCGATTTGAGAAAAGTGGCCTCATTTACAGCACGAATAGTAATATTAAAACTGATAACCTAAAATGTATGTACAAATATTCAACCTAATATTCAAGGCTTTATCTAAGTCCTGTATTAAATTTTAAGTACAATCAGAGGCTATTACAGCATTCTAGATGCGTCAGAAAAAGTAGAACTTTTCAAACCGATCTCTGCATCGGAACCAGACATTTCCCATCTTTTAATGTCACTCACTTGTCAACGTTGCGATAGTGTTGCCATTGCTAGTATTTCTCACGTGACATGCGTGACAGTCAGACAGTTAAAATCTAGACCAATCAAAATTGTTGCGACCAAGTGAAAAATATTTCTTTTGAATGGTTTGAACTAGGGCCTTAAAGGGCTATATTTTTATCTTTAAAGTGTGCGGAAACTTAGTAAAGGAGATTTTTAAATAGAAAATATAAACTTTGAAAATTTTAAATAGGAACCTGACATCCTGCTAAAGTTAGTGCATTTAAGCTCAGCACGACAACATGCACGAGATTAAACACAACGAACTTGGTTCCACGGCGATCAGGGCAACATCAGTGTCCCTTGTGCATAACTGGAAATTTTTCCAAAAGTCTCTGAAGTCAGCAAGGTTTATTTGAACAATTTTATAATGAATATTTTTAATTTCACGTGTCGAAAAACAGTTCATTCAACTCGACTTGTATGTAGTAACGAGAGCAATTTTCAGTATATTAGACATGGCGGCAGGCCACGCGACCTGAGGTCACCGGGTCAAGAGTGTGAAAAACCGTACTCATAACAAGCAAGTCTAAGACACTGCAGCTATGGTCCATTGTGATTCTAACAATGCATAGCATGTCTAATGTTACTTCATGCGATTGTATGTACATGCAAGTAAAATTGAGCTTCAAGGTGACCTAAAAAACATTCTCGGCGCCCGAACTTCGTAACCGTGCAAGTAGTTGAATTAAAGCTTTCAAAGTTTTTCTATGGACCAAAGAACCCAGGGTATGGATTTTTGTGCAAATACGAGAAATGATTGTGCTAGTCATTAGATTTTGTCGTTTAGTTTTGGAATGATGCATAGGCATCACGGATAAAAAACATACCAAAGCAAGATATCTGCATGATTGTGAAGATAGTAGCTGGTTTAATTTCTGTACATGGTAAGGGAATCTAAAGGAGTTCACAGCAAGAATGTAAGAAAATTATCACACCTACAACGTTTCCCTTATTTTGTCTACAGCGCTGTACCCGGTCGGTACCACTTTGAGATGGTACCAGTACAAAAATCCTCGAAAGAGCCAAATCCTGCATATTTCGATAGTACCGAGAGCCCTTTATTTCGAGTCTTTGTTCCGGAACCGTAAAAAAAACGGGTGATTCATGCGCACCCTCATTTCTGTCGCAAAATGTGTTTCCTAAATGGCGTGATTTTTGTACAAATATCACTGCTGTCAAAAAATTTGTTTATCGAACGGCGTGATTTTTTTTTTACGGAAATCTTAACTTTCACAATAACTTTTCTCCAAATAACATGATTTTTTCCGGGATGAAAACTGTCCTCACAACGGTTGTTTTCGCACACAGCAATCATGCACAACAAGAAGCTGGACACGATTCTGGGATGCAGCTCTTCGGACGTGGACAAGTACTCCCGCATCGTGTTCCCCGTCACCTTCATCTGCTTCAACCTCATGTACTGGATCATATACCTACACGTCAGCGACAAGGTGGCAGAACATCTAATTCCGTTCAACAAGGATTAGTATACCTCCCGCTGTCGCAAACTACAACAATATTCGAGTAGAGGTCTTGCGAAAGCCAGAACAGAGGAGTATAGTCAATTGGAGGAATCTGTCTTCGCTCCGTGCACGTTTTACGCTTGTGTTAGGTATAAAAATGTTGTGAGAGTTATCATAGGCAAACACTATAAATGAGGGAATGTTGAGGTATCTATCGAGCTTTGCTTTACGTTCAGCTGAATGTGGGGTGCACGTGTGAGATGCTGGGCCCACGACATATGTATTCGTGATCTGGAAAGTGACGATTCAAGCGAAAAGCGGCAGAACCCAAACATGCTCAGTGCAAAGGTCCACACTAGAAGTGCTGGTGGAGAAACGAATGCAAGCGGACACATGTGTCAAAGAGGGCTCACTTTTTATAGCAATTTTTATATATTCTTCATTTGTGAAATACCATTCTTGACCTTTTGAAAACGGCGGCGGGTGGTTTCCTTCCCCGCTGCCTTCCAATCGTCTCTCCCTATTCAATTCCCCATCGAAATGTAATGGCAGCGGGTCTCCGGTCGGACGGAGCCGCCGCGCTGACGCGTTTTTCTCCGGTTGGGCGGAGCTGTGTTTACGCGCTCCGTCCCTGCCGTCCACGCTACCGCCGCGGGCAATAAAGGCGTCGATACCGACGCTGCTGGGCCGTTCCAGGCTCAGCGTCAGACCGCTGGATGTGAAGCCAAGGGTGCTGCCACCGTCGGCAGACATCGACCCGCGCACATGAGAGGCAGATGCTGCGTGAGCTCTCAGTTAGGTTTACATCCAGTCCGTAGAATGTGTTGGAGAACTGTGGCGCGTTGTTGGATGTAGTTTGCTTGGAGTGACAGTTCTTTTTTCTGTGTGTCCATTAGCCAATGCCATTTTTGTTTTCTGATTTCGAACGAGGGGAAGTGGATTTAATGTCATGGTATATTAGAAACCAAATGCATAGAAAATATGTCCAAGAAAGATACGGTTACCAGGCGGATAGAAGGAATTTTTCAGGCGTACGACTGCTCACCAGCCGTGGAGGTCTAAATTACGTTGTCTTGGCGATACCGTCTTTAATTTTCACCAAACTACTGGTTTCAGCAGTCTTGTTTTCGTGACCGTGAGTGCACACGCGTACTTTCTGCTTCCATGCATGTGTAAGTGAGCGAGTGATTGGATTGTGAATGTCTGAGTGAGTGCGTGCACGGGCGGATAAAACACAGGGAAAACGCGACATTGATCTTTTCAACCAAAAACGTGCGAAATGACGTTAATAGCCTATAATGCAAAGGACTGGACAGATCAGTGTTCAGCCTGCTCATTCACGAACTCGGATACGTAGAGTTCAAATCCCGGTGCATGTGCACTGAATATGACATAAATTATGTTTTGGAATTTACCAGGGAAACATTTGAACAGCATGCAGTTTTGACGTCCTATGACGTGAACACCAATTGCGGCGTAAAACACACGAAGAAATGTTTCTTTCATCATGGAAGAGATGAGCAACCGAGTTATCAATAAGGCTCCCTGACAACGGTGCTATGAGGTAGCAGGCGATAACCCATGTCTGAAAATCCAACATCAATGTGAAAGTTCAATATATTTTTATTGATTTGGCATTGATTCCCTATTTTTCTTTGCACGGATTTTGTTCTTTGAGAAGAGAGGGAGAAAAGACGGGCCTAGTTGTGTTTGAGGCTATGTATCTCACCTGTTTTTGATGTGAATGTGGTGCAATTTCTCCGCCGGCTTTTGTGAAAATTTTGTCTCACCTATCTTACCCAATGGGTGGGGTATACGGGCTTTTGCATGTCGTATATCTTATGTTATTAATTTTCTACAAAAAACGTAGCTGTGTTGAGCGCAAACGCGAGTTGAAACGTTTGATGACGGATTGTCTGGATATAATTGCCGAGCGGCAATTATTTTGGTTGATTTTACGCAAAATGGACTTATTCGTTGCCATTTGACGAGTTATACATGTGTGATATCTTTAATTCTTAATCCGGCCTGTGATGATCTCTGATATAGGTGACTGAATAATGCAAAACAACACCGGTCACGATTATAATTTTTAAGATGATTTAACTTTTTACTCCGTCTCCGGCTTGGCCTAAATAACCATACTTTATTTCACGTTTCACTATCGCGATGGTGGGATAATCAAAAATGTATATCGCATAACACAATTTAATGCCCTCCTGAAGTAGATATTGGCAACAAACCCTTCAAAACAGAACCAGAAACTGACAGAGCGCTGCAAGCAAAACTCATTCAAATAAGAGAGTGAACCACGAATTTTGTTTTTCTGGAACTTTAGCCAAAGAACAGCGCTTAAATATTCGTGTTTTTGACACGTAAGAAAGAACCGCATGACGCACTAATGTAAATAATTGGGCATTGTATCATTGTTGGTTTAGAGCACCGAGTCTGTGTCCGTCTTACCTAACTTGTCCGTATTGCCACCCTCTGTTCTAAACCCAACGGTGGGCTCGTACTTAGAGATACCTAAATTGTTCAAATTATTATTTGATGAATCCTGCTGCAACATATTCAGGTAACCTGCACCGGGATTTTAACTTCAAATACCTGCATGGGTTCGTAAAAAACAAAGCTGAGCACTGGACCGCCCAGATTTACATACATCATTCTCTGAGTCCTGTATTGGGCATTAAGTCATACGCCTGGGAAGAGGGTCCAGGTCCTCCCACCACTTTCCACGGGAAGAGTTTGCCAATTTTAGTCAAACTCGACAAACTGGCAAGCTTTGTAACCAGTATGTGGGGGACCAAATCAGACGAGTTTTTTTCTAAAGGGAAAATTGTCTTGTCAGCAGAATATTTGAATATTTAATGCCCCTCACTTTTTGTCGGTAGCGACGCTTATTTAATAACCGTCATTTCACACTTGGGCTTAAAAAAAGTCAGCAATATCGCCTTTTCCCTCCTCTTTATTCACTCGGCCATACACACGAAAGCTGACTCACTCACACATTCATATCCCAGTGACACGTACACGCACTCACTTGCTTACTGATGAACGCATGGACGCACGCGTTTGTACACACGGTCACGCAAACAAGGCTCTTGAGACCAGTACTCGCCCGATGTAAATGAGGACAAAAGCATCAACTAAAGGCAATAGAGACTTTGACGCCTGGAGGATGCCTTCATGCTTTCAAATTTCGCCAGCCCCCGCCGATAAACATATCTTGCTAGCATTTGTGTATGCATTTTGGTTTCTAACATACCATGACGTGAAAAATGGTTCTCCCCATCTCGAAATCAGAAACCAGAACATGATGGCATGGCCTAGTGTCCATGGCGGGGTGGGTAACAAGCTAGTGAAGTCGGGTGTCCGGCCTCTGAGAGCGATCGCCGCGCAGCTCGTTCTCTGCCAGGCTTGACGAACGTTCTTTGGTACGAGGTGCGTTCACGCCCCGCCTACGATGGCGTAGCCAGAAACTAGTTAATGAGTGGGCGTAACACAGTGCACAGTTACCTATCTCCTGTGCAGTTAAACAGTTCGTGATGCACAAGAAATATCGGTCAAGGAGGATGAGAATCGCGCCCTGGCCGCGCTGCTGTATAATTACTGTGTTCAGTAGAATAGTCCACGTCATTGCTCAAACAGGTGTCTACCCGCTGCCGCTCCATGGCGGCTATTTCCATGCATGTCTGTGCGCACAATGAGCCGGGGCTTTCGAACAGCCACATTCGGAGGGTGGAGCATTGTTCCAAAACGGATGGGGGTGTTCTCGCTCTGGAAGTTATGACTGTAATCTGTGGGTTGGTTGGGCGCACAATTGCCGCCCCAGTTATTTATCACTCGTAAAGGGGACAGGTCTAGAGGTAGCTTGTACTGGAGAGGGTTCTGAAGTGCCTCCCCAAGATCTCATCAACCAAGAAGGTTGCGAAAACTCCCCCTCCCTGGGGTCTCGCAGGGATATATGATTATACAAATTGCAGTCAAATACTATTGATCAATACCTGCGAGGTCAAACGAGGTAATAGATGTCAAATTTGGGCTTATTGGTATATGGCGTGATAGACAAAACATAGCAAATACACCGAAAATGTGCCAAGACCATGAAAATGTCTCATGCGGACGTTTCTAAAATACAGGGGTTCAGTTTCATTTCACATTGGGGTAAGTTTTCATTAAACAAAATATATTCAAGGTTGCTGCCCTATAACGCCCATATATAACATATATCACCATACGCAACACTAAAAGAGCAGTGGGACTTTATATGAGGTGTTTATCTGGTCATTGCCTCTAGTTTTGACCTGCAACCCTGAACCTTAATTGTGGCATCCTAACATGATATACGTAACATTAGATCGTGAAACTATATGGTCGTAATAACCAGGGTCAAGGGAGGAAAAGACTAGCGATTCCTTCATAGAACTTGACCGTCATAAAAGGTAATCTCGACATATCACGATTATGATATTATGACATAAATCATTGGTCTACAATGGGGTGAATTGGCGCGATAGCGCAAATCGGCAATCTAAAATTAGAAATCTGTCTTAGAAACTCTGCAAGTAAAACAAAACTGACCAGCTTTCCAAATTATTTGAAAAATCAACACCATCATCCATTCTGGGCCGGCAAGTAACAGTTGTCAGCTCTGCTCGATCATCGCCAGCTCGGAAATTCGGGTAGGTCACTTACGAACTTCCCTGGGTGCGCGCGTTAACTCCAATGAACGTCCGTTAGTTCACTGCGTGTCCGCTTGTAATTTCCGCTCGCTAGCAATCTCATGTTCGCCTCAATTACACTCGGTTTAGGAAGGCGGTGTCGATGCGTACGAATGATCCGAACAGAAATCGCGAACGGAAAATGGGTGCGAGTCAAGCGATCAATTTCCACGTATTGAGCCCTCCCATACAACTTTCTCGCATTCAGAAACGCTGCGAACGAGCGTCAAAAGAAACAAGGAATGGTAGAAGTTCAAAGACATCGGAAGATCCGATGTTAGACGGACACTATGAAGCGGCCTAGAGGCCAGCGGAGCCTGGCGAAACGATATCTTCACGGCCAGGAGGAAAAACATCCAATGTGAAAGAAGTATGTTTTAAAGCTCCTGATCCTCCGATGTTGGATCAGAGATTGCATTACGCATTACCCGTTATCTATGGTTGGATATACAATGACATTTAGCAATGCTTGCAGGTATTACATGACTTTCTTTGGTAGGTTCTTGAAGTACCAAAAATATCGTTCCTGTCTCAGGAAAGATCATTACACACGTCTGGTCAGAGTCAGGACATGCGAGTTTACTATGATTCCGGACGTGAATCGCATTTAACTGCTCTGGTAGGAACACTATTTTGACTAAGACATCTACCTTTTCTCATTTCTGTGAGCTATATCAAAATGTTCTCCCCAATATTCGGATTTTTCTCGCAGGAAACGCCAGTGCCAGATGTGAACTACAGGCTCAGGGGGCCAACGGGGCCCAAGATCGTGAAAAGCATGCGGTTTTGAAGAAAATCTGCGAAAATCAGCGAGTTTCGGGAAAGTCCCTCTCCCACACACTACCGCAATCTGTCCCTGGGCAACACAACTTTGGAGCTTCGGATTTCCCTGAAATTTTAGCAAGCTGGTCCCGACGGCTGGTAATTTGTTGTTTGGACCAATTTCAGAGCGAAAAATATATTGCATGGCCGCCCCGCTTCGCGAATCTAGCCTGGCTTACATCGCTAAAAAGCTTTGAGCGGGGAGTACCGTGCCCCGCCCTGAGTTATTTAAACCCCGACATGCCGTCCGAAACTTTATCATGCGTGGAGGAAAACTATTTTCTAACTAAGAAGTATAAACAGCTCCGTCACGCAATTTGGACTCCACTCAAAACGCTGTAGGTTTTTTTTAGTTTCCTGATGCATTGGAAACTTCCCCGGCGGTAGTCGGCCGGCTTGGCCATATCGAGGTAAAAGTACGAAACGTGTAGAGGTCATGTGCCATCTGCCACGGACAGCGACGTCCAAACACCCCAGTGCACCTATGAATGAAAACGTAACCGGATATTACGCTTGGTATTTTGAACTATCATTTAGATTTTAAGACTCCAAATTTGTCACTAGTGCTCTAAGTACATAAATGTACAAACTGGATTAATATAATTATCTATGATCATGCCAGAAACCTGCGATTATAAAATGCGGGAACAAATATATTCGTACTCCCCGACATTTAGATGGGCCTTTTCAGAAAACCGCAACTGACGTTAGTTCTAAGCTCAGGTGTGCTTTAAATAGGTACAAGCACCCGCAGCCGAGAACACGAAGTTAAACCTCTGAGCGTACCAAATGGAACGAAGCCCCGTCTCAAACCGCGCCGGGGCCCTAACCTGTCAATACTCCACGTTTATACGGCCCAACCGAGGAGTTGGGAGTAGAATCTGACATTCACTCTTGTCATGCTTGTGTGTGTGCGTGTGTGTGTGTGCACGTGCGTGCCTGTTGTAGACTGGCACGAACGATAGCTCAGCTCGCGGTGTCAGGTGTTGACAGATGAGCGGGCGGACACCATGTGGTGTGTGGTACTGAAACCATAGGCGGATCCAGGGAGCAAGGGGTCACGTGCTCCCTAGATCGACTCGGCGCCCCAACACCGCGCCCTGGTGCCTCTTTTAACCATCTCGGTGCCCCCTTGAAATGTTGCTTTCCGTCCCTGCACAAGAAGCAGGTATTGGAACCGTTCTGATAGGAGACACCCAAAGAGTTGGTGCTCCAGGCCCAAATGGCACTTCTGACCATGCTCCCCTCACAGCGGAAATCCTGGATCCGCCTATGATTGAAACACGGGCGCGTGCCATCGCGTGCCGAAATGCGTTTCACACACCCGTTAACTGGCAACACGTAAGCCATTTGTATAGATATGTCTATATTTTTTCGAGGCGATATTCGGGCGATTCCGACACCTATCTGGTTCCGCTGTTTCTTACATGGTGAACTGCTCAAGCTAACTCCACAAATCGATAAATGAAACCATGTATACCTCCCTCTCTTTGCCGCAGCGAAGTCATTTAATCATAAACATTTAATCTATAAACCTGAACTGTGAAGTGCGGTCATTAAACAGACCAGTGGCGATTGCGGTTGTTTTGTGCGGCCTCGTGCACTGACGCCAACCTCTCCTCCAGTTAAAGAGAGGTCCTTGCCAACTCTTGAAGACGTTGTGGAACGCCAGCGTGGGTTCTGTGTTGTAATTTCGCAACATAGATGTCGGTGGTTTGCGTGAATCGTAGATCGACATCGATCAGTGCTGCTGTTGATGTTTGGTGATCAGATTTATCAATACATAATTAAACATGCAATATAGTTTCTCTCGCTCCCGACATGTTTCAAGCGAACACCAATGTATTGTTTGGTGGGAGTCCATACATGCACAAACAAGTGCGGCGAATATCACAGGATGGAATGCACTCTACAAAATACGACAGCAGCCTCAGACAATGACGCTCAAAAACTTTAACACAGGAATTGGGCATTCCTGGGAGAATATACCCTAGTATCACTATTGGGCTGCGGACCGTAGCCAAGCAGGATACACTAACGGGCCGAAAGCTCTGCGCAGAGGTGAAGGAACTTTTCAGAAGGGAGGAAGGGATGGGGAAGTAGGGCGGGGGGAGGCAAGAATCATCGCCGCCGACAGGGTTAGGGGTAGATACAAACCACCATTTCCCCCGAAAAATCATCTTATTGCGACCAAACTGGGGCAACAACCAAAAAGACAACAAAATTGTAAGAAACAGGGTTGATCATCTGTCCAGCAAGGTTGGTGTTGCTTATCTACCAGCATTCGTCTTTCGCTATCCAACATACGAACCGCGATAGAGGGAATGTTTCAACCTCCCCTCCCCCACCCAGGTGAATATGGCTAGGAGACCCACTGCGGCGGTCGATAAGAAACCCATGACTGGCGACAGTGTCCCAGCTGCCCATATAGGATATAATAAACCCCATATAATAAACCCCTATATAGAATATCATGAACCGATAGCTTTTCATTCTATCCCCTAAAATATCGCCTAACGTTTAAATTACTACATAATTCGTTGCGTCGATTCGAAGTTGGGGAGGAGGAAGAAAGCACTGTGCCCACAGTCAGAAGTCAGCGGGGGAACCACCCCCACTACCCTTGTGCTTACTTGTACGAGTCTGAGTTGAGCCTACTTGTACGAGGCTGAGTTTCCCATGAGACCAGCAACAAACACTGCGCTGCAATGACCTGGTCACGAGATCACGTGGTAACAGTCAACAAACAGTGAAACCCGCTACATGATTCAATGAAACCCTCTATACGATTCTCCGCTGACAACTTTCACTTAAACACTCTCCCGTTTTGTCTGCTCGGCCTCACCGAACCACAACCACAGGACACCTTATCATCACGTGGTTCTATAAACGAAACATAGAAATTGAAATCAATATCAGCGGCCAAGCCAAGGAGGATGGGAGCCAATATTCTACTGAGACAGCGCCAATGAACTTCATGCAGGGTCCAAGAGAGACGCCTCTTTTTCTAGTTTCTGACGGTGACGTCATCACTCTTAAGACGTCACCGTTCGGACCCAGTCAGCTGGCGGCACGACTCGGCGAACTGACTGTGGTGCTCTGGACGGACGAACGGCGCAAAACCTGGCGGACAGAGCGGGAACCACTGCTGAGGTATCCCACATTACAAACGGCGCGAAACCTGGCGGACCGAACAGGAATCACTAGTGAGGTATCGGGAGTTATGAACGGCGCGAAACCTAGCGGACCGAACAGGAACCACTGCTGAGATGTTCAGAGGACGAAGGGGGCGGGCCCTGACGGACAGAGCGGGAAACAATGCTGAGGCATTCTGAGCTACAAACGGGGCGGACCCTGGCGGACAGAACGGGAACCACTGCTGAGGTATTCTGGGGGACAAACAGGGCGGACCCTGCGGTCAGAAGGGAAACACCGCCGAGGTATTCTGGGGACAAACAGGGCGGACCCTGGTGGACAGAACGGGAACCACTGCTGAGGCATTCTGAAGAACTAGTGGGGCGGACACATGTGAGTTAAAGGGAATGTGGCACCTTGGTCGAATCGTGGAATTTAGTGTAATTAGAAGTACTTTTAGCCGAAAATAATGAAACCACTCATGATTTCTCTGAAAAAATCTACAATAAGCTCAATATTTTGATTTTTAAAATACTCCTCTAGGAAATGAATATATATATATATATATATATATATATATATATATATAGGATGAATATAGGAATATATAAATATAGGAAAAGAAATAAATGTGGATGATGTCATGATCTCGCAACCACTACCATACTCCAAACGCTTCAAGGGCTTCGATTGGCTGATGCTCATCGTGACGTCAGCTACATGTCGTCACACCAACAGCCATGACAACTGTGGCCTGCTGCTAAGGGTACATGAGGGGTACATTGCAGGTAGGTTTTAGCTTTTTTATGTCTCGAGTTCCAAGACAAATGATATATTGAGTACCCGGGTTTTCCGACTTGCTTTACAACTTGGCTATATCAGTTAAAATCGTGTTATGAAGGTGCCACATTCCCTTTAAGAAAACATATGGCTGGCTGCAAATCCTGCTCTTTTGAAACGCTAATGGAAACTGCAAGAATTTAGATATGAAATTGACCACTCTCCTGCCTTGCCACAACAATACTTTAGACCATATTAAGTTTGGGAACACTAACAGAGCCGGCGAGATCACACAACCAGTCTGTTAAAAATCTTCTCCCGCTGGCAGAAACCAAACCACCACTCAAGACAACTATCGATTCTAGAATATGAACAGCCCGGACCCCAATTGTTCCATCAGTGCCCGTTTTTTAGCACAGCACAGATCCAACGAAAGCATAAATTTAATGACGAGGCAGGAATTTCTGTAACGCAATTTTCCTGCAAGAATCGAAAAGTCACGGAATGTATCCAAAATTGGAAAAAAGCATGGACTGGCGCGTGTGGCCGCGTCGGTAAAAGTTATACCAATATCTCTCCTAAATGACGATCAACTGCATGTTTGAGTATCACACTATCTCCTCAAGGTCACTCCCGACAGGCGCGCTTGGCTAATCATAGGACAAATCAATTTTTTGCTCGTGAAAGCTTAAACCCAAATAACCTCCTAACACACTAATCTTCCGTGTGTTCGAACCGCCACAGCCCTCCGCCATCATCTAGAATGGCCCACAAAATAACTCTATATATGGGACACTCAAAATCCCATCCGCAGTCGCGCACGCATCGCCGCGATCAGCAAATCCGCAGGAGCCGAGCTGAACCTCACTGAGATGGCCCAGACGTGGCAGACGGTACTTTACCGACGTGTCCAGCTCAGCCCGGCCGGGCACTGGCCAGCTGAGCCGGCCCGATGGGCCCACGTGACGAGACTGCCACCGGCGGCGGACGGCGCGACAAGGCCGCATTCAGGAGTGAGCGCCCGCACGCGGCCTTCCCGCCTCACACACTCATGCAATTCCGGCAGCGCAATACGGAAATCTGAGAGGTAGAATCCCTGCGCCACGCTGATTGGTCAGTGTCGGTGCAGCAAACGAGGCTGAGCGCCGTGCAATAGAGGCACCTGGGCCGAGCGCTGCACGTGACCACCGCGTTTACTCGGGCAAGAAAGGCATGACTACCCAGCGGACGGTCTCTCCCTACAAATGGATATCATTGTACATACAAGCGACCCGGCCCGGGTCGAATGCCACGCTAATGAAAAGCTTATATATCCGAAAGGGTATAACGTACTCTGGCGGGGTCTCCACAAAGTTATAGTCTGATCAATTCAATTGCCCACTGAACATAACAGATGTGGATGAAGTGTTGCCGAAGCTGCCAACCCCCTGGAGCAGTTGGCAAAGGCGTCACGTTTGGGTGTGGAAGGTCCCTGGATCACGGCTGACCTATGGCAGCCTTTTCCGCGACCGCCTCCTACCGAGGAGATAGCGGTACACTGGGGAATGCGCGCCGCAGCAGTGGAATCAACGACATGCCAGCAGGCGTTCCTGTTCGTGGGTGCGCGGGCCTGATCGGCCTTTAAAGTGATCCACCGGTCTGGTCTCCCGCCCGCGGCCCTCATGTGAGGGCTCGGCCTACGCCGGGCGCTGCGGCTTGGGGAAGACTGGAGCAGCCTATGGCCCGCCGAGTGCGGTGCCGCTGTCCCGTTAGGGTGCAGGCAAATGGAAACTTCCGCTCTGTACATAGTGTGAGCGCGTTGTATGAATGAGACTAGCTACTTACACAAAATGCTCCTGGGAAAGGGAATGCAAAAATATTTAAAAAAGTGTTGTCGAAGCTCGTGACATAGACAAAAATGCAGGGAAATGCAGCATCATCAAATTACTGTCACTCATTTAGATATGACTCGGTTTTGGCTTATCTGAACGGGCCCAAACTTTGTGTGCAGGGAGTACCAATGTCGTGAGTAAAGAGACGGAAGTCGATTTAATCCAACGTCAAACTTCTCGCGCGGGTGCACGGGAAAGGAGCGAACAAATTTAACCCCTGGCTATAATTCAGAAAGTATGAATTATTTTGTATTACTCACACTTCCACACTAATGAGGTGGCTTTTAAAGTGTTGTCGCGATGAGTATGAAGTGATTATAAACTATGGAAGGAGATAGTAAGGATGAGGAAAAGTGAGGATAAAGAGGATGGGATTCTACCTGGAGGGGTCGCTACAGCCACAGGCGCATGCGCTCACAGCCTCCTAGGTAAAGTAAGGATAAGGATAAGGTACCGGTACAAAAAAACCACACACACAGACACAACCGCACACACACTTCGAACATTTAAACTAGAACAATATGACGGTGAAAATGTTTGATTCTTCGGCTTCGTATTCATTTTGTCTTCGATCTGATAAATTTTGTTGTTTGTGGAATCCGATTGCGATTAAATTAACGACATACATTCAGGCTGACCTTACAACAAGATAGCATTGGTTACATTTGAGGTCTTACGCAACGTGGATGCGTGCGCACCCCTTTTCGATGTCTCAAAATCTTCTGGCTCGATTAGGCTGAGCTTTTGTGTATGTTTAACCTTTGAGAATGCGCGAAAAAGGCACCTATCAGCGATAGGGCCACACCTCATAAGCGCACGTGATCGCCCCTTCAATTATGAAAACACTAAGTTTTCGCTAAAATTACAGCATGCGCCACAACATCTGAATACATATATCGTTACATACATATTTGTCGAGCATCGTGCCAAGCCATGGTGACTTCAAACCTGCACATCGATTGTAGCGAGATTTCGCAAGTCAGGTTGCCGGGAGCTTTACTAGTTGATGATCGTGAATTGACAGGAAGCCCGTCCAGCCACGGCGCCACACCCCCCCCTCCCCACCGACTCCGCCACCTAACCTCTGTAAGTGCCTCCCCATGTACATACATGGACGAGTCCAGAGGGAGAGGGACGATCCGGCCATGGCCCCCACAAAGCAAAATAGATGGGGCCAAATCCGCTTTTGTCCCTCCCTCCCCAAAACAAACTAGTGTTCCATAATTGAATCGATTGGGTAGGACGTGTCCATTAGTAAAAACATATTTCAGCGTCTCTGTCCCTTCGCAGGATACCTGTTTGAAGATGAAAAAGTATATTCACTGCACTAGTTTAATCCTGCCGGCAGCCACTTTCGCCGCTCAAAGTTTTTCTCCTTTTCGCTCCTCAAAATGGGTTAACCCCCTCTCAAACAAAGCGACTGGGCCCGCCCCTGCCAATGTAATTAGCCTTTTACCCCCCCTCCTCCCAGAACCGATTGGCTTTTTTGTAGATGATGGGGCGTGAATTTTGCAGGAAATGTCCCCTGAGAGTGCACAATCACTCAAACCGTTGTCTCCCGAAGAACGGTGTGGAGAGGTTCGAACATGCAGAATAAACTCGACAATTCTAGGAACTCACCGTCAGATGCTACCAATGAGAGCTTTCACACAGTTATAACACAACAACACCCAGAACACCAACTCCTGACTATCACACAATATCACCAACGGCAACCAGTGTTTGGACTCTAGCCAGGAGGCGCAGTCCATCTTCAGCGTCACCACGTCCAACAACACGTCCACTCACCTCTGAACAAGTCCAGCAGCCGCCGGTCGCCGTTCACCACCAGTACCGAGGCCAAGCTGGACAGCAGCTGCGGGTAGTCCCGGGTCGAGTTGTACACCTTGATCGCGTTCGCGAACGTCTTGTAGTCGGCAGAAGACAACAGCTTCTTGGCCTACGGAGGCAGGGGCGGGTCAACCCCACGTGCTCCATAACCCACTCAGCTGGTGAATGAAGCATGGGAAGTGTGCAGGGAAGTATGTGCAAGTGTTACCAGGTTAATTTCCAGGCGGTACCTCTAATTCCACCGTGTGCGCATAATGTAATTTTGGGACTAATCGACACCCCAGCTGCCAGGGTTATATAGCGACGCCAGCTCTTTCCCTGTTGAAAGAGTACCTCAGGAGTCAGACTGCTCGTTGTTCAGGGAATATGCCAGGCCTTGAAACCGGGGAGGCCGCGTAGAAAGTGAGCTCCTGCACCACAAGACTTTGTTTCTTTGTTCTTCTAAAATAAGATCGAAAAAATAACAGTGTAACTTGGCTCCTAGAAGAGTTAGATAAGTTTGCAAACATCATTCGAAAGCTCCTGGAAAGACAAATCGGTTAGATGCCTGTATGCCAAGAACAAGGTCATCAGAGGACACTAAATATCACACTTCTTAATTTAGTGTCTTAAACTTATGACCAAAATTATAACACTAAGTTTAATATCAGAGTGGTGACCATGATCTAAGGATTTGAAATTTATGCAATATAATCTTGAAGTCACTATTTCACCTAAACCATCTAAAAAAGCTATGCCGAAAATCATTCAAGTACCATGGTGAAGAAACATTGATACATTTGGTTGTCTTCTACGTCTCATTGTTCCAAAGTTATAATAGATTCCCCAACTCGGCCTGTGTCGTCCCATCGGTGCCCGTTGATAATTGAAAAATATCCAGCAGACTCCTCGTTTTCGGTCTCAATGCATTCACAATGCAATTCCAACAGTTTTGGTCAGCGTGCAATACAGCGCGTGGAAATCTAGCACGGCAAAACCTTGTCATAGATGCACCGAAAATATTTGCGTGCGGACAATACATCGCAACCAAAGTCGACAATTCGTTCACTACGTGCCACGCCGATGGTTGGAAATCAGACCTAGTAAAAGGACGAGGCTTCCTCTTTAATTCAATTGGATAAATATAGAAAGCACGTGGCTCACGCTTCGCTGTGGTGTTCCAGCCCGAATGTGTGGGTGGCAATAAATACACGAGCAGGGTAAAATCAGACAATCAATGGAAAACCACCACAGCCATAGCTTTAACCACCAACCGGGAAAGAGCGGTAAGTGATACCAGCGGAGTCATACCTACCCCCAGTATGTAGTCGGCTATTTTGGCCTTCTTCTCCCCCCTCCTTGCTGCCGGCCTGGCTCTCCTCTGTGATGGCCCCCGCTGCAGTGGGAGCACCAGGTCTCGCTCCCGATGTACCGCCACTGTCGGGCGCGGCCTGAGACGCCGTCAGTCTTGCAGTGGTCCGGGGCGCCGCGCCACAACCCAACACCAGCTCCGCCGGACTGTGCGACAGCTTGTACTTCAACGGAAGCTTCGTGCGCGACAGAGGCATGACAGGTGCACCACTAACCTCCGTCCCCTTCTCTACGGGGTCCCTCTGTCTCTGAGGAACCGTCCGATTCTTTCCACCACCACTCCACTGATTCATCACATCCAACAAAGCTCCGCCCCTTTTCTCTGACGACACACTCTCGCTGCTTGACGTCGCTCCGCCGTATATTTTCGTCAGGCTGACGGTGGGGGCGACGTGCGCCTGAGCTGGGTCTCCAGCGGACGTGGATGACGCCACCAGTCCCGACGGCGCCCACTCGAAGGTGGCGCTGCTGGCGGGAGCAGGGTGGGCGGTCCCAGAGGGCGTGGCAGCTGGGGCTGAGGTGCACGGGTACTGCCCACAATGGCATCTCCGGTTAGAAAGGTTCACTTGAAGGAAAAAAATGGTCAATGGTCATAAGATGATACATCAAACATATTTTAAATACCTATTAAACTGACAATAACAAACAGTAACGCACCTCCAAATAATTCAGGCCACCTACGTGGGTACAACGACGCACAACACATTTAACAATTAAAGCAAACCCTGGATAAATAACATTTTAAAACATAACGTTTCCACAGTACACCTTCCAGCTTCTACCAATGGAAGCCCCCTGATCTCGCTGGCACGGAGGACACCCACCTTGGCCTCGCAGGCGCGGAAGAAAGAGGTCAGCTCGCGAACTACGGGCCCGAAGTTGGCGTGGGTGCGCAGGAAGGGCCGGACCCAGGCTGAGAGCTGACCACTGAAGCTGGCGTCCCCGAACCTGCGGCACCGTCAAAACACAATCCTTGTGTGCCGGCGGGAAGGGGGGCACTAAACACACAAGGTAAGTCCGTACGCGCAGGTTAAGTTTTCCGCTGGCCTTCGAGTAACAACATATTTTGTCCAGTCAGAATTATCACAGTGTCTCATCTCATGCCGCAAAACCATACAAGAAAACCTTGAAAAGCAGTGTCTAAGCAAACAAAAACAAATTTCGCTTCAACTCACGACGGGGAAGCAGGAAATGTACTTGCCTTGAAGCGTCTCTCCTGCCTATGCCATGCACGCCGGGTCACTGACCTGGAGTCACAGAGCAGGACGGTCCACTGACCTGGACTCCCAGAGCAGGACGGGCCACTGACCTGGACTCCCAGAGCAGGACGGGCCACTGACCTGGACTCCAAGAGCAGGACGGGCCACTGACCTGGGGTCACAGAACAGGACGGTCCACTGACCTGGAGTCGCACAGCAGGACGGGCCACTGACCTGGAGTCACAGAGCAGGACGGGCCACTGACCTGGACTCCCAGAGCAGGACGGTCCACTGACCTGGAGTCGCACAGCAGGACGGTCCACTGACCTGGGGTCACAGAACAGGACGGTCCACTGACCTGAGTCGCAGGCAGGACGGGTCACTGACCTGGAATCACAGACCAGGATGGGCCACTGACCTGGAGTGACAGAGCAGGACGGTCCACTGACCTGGAGTCACAGAGCAGGACGGGCCACTGACCTGGAGTCACAGAGCAGGACGGGCCACTGACCTGGAGTCGCACAGCAGGACGGGCCACTGACCTGGAGTCACAGAGCAGGACGGGCCACTGACCTGGACTCCCAGAGCAGGACGCTCCACTGACCTGGAGTCGCACAGCAGGACGGGCCACTGACCTGGAGTCACAGAGCAGGACGGGCCACTGACCTGGACTCCCAGAGCAGGACGGGCCACTGACCTGGACTCCAAGAGCAGGACGGTCCACTGACCTGGAGTCACAGAGCAGGACGGTCCACTGACCTGGGGTCACAGAACAGGACGGTCCACTGACCTGGAGTCACAGAACATGACGGTCCACTGACCTGGAGTCACAGAACAGGACGGTCCACTGACCTGGAGTCGCACAGCAGGACGGGCCACTGACCTGGAGTCACAGAGCAGGACGGGCCACTGACCTGGACTCCCAGAGCAGGACGGTCCACTGACCTGGAGTCACAGAGCAGGACGGTCCACTGACCTGGGGTCACAGAACAGGACGGTCCACTGACCTGGAGTCGCAGAGCAGGACGGGTCACTGACCTGGAATCACAGACCAGGATGGGCCACTGACCTGGAGTGACAGAGCAGGACGGTCCACTGACCTGGAGTCACCGCGCAGGACGGTCCACTGACCTGGACTCCAAGAGCAGGATGGGCCACTGACCTGGGGTCACAGAGCAGGACGGTCCACTGACCTGGACTCCCAGAGCAAGAAATGCCAATGACCTGGGGTCACAGAGCAGGACGGGCCACTGACCTGGAGTCACAGAGCAGGACGGTCCACTGACCTGGGGTCACAGAGCAGGACGGTCCACTGACCTGGACTCCCAGAGCAGGACGGGCCACTGACCTGGACTCCAAGAGCAGGATGGGCCACTGACCTGGGGTCACAGAGCAGGACGGTCCACTGACCTGGACTCCCAGAGCAGGACGGGCCACTGACCTGGACTCCCAGAGCAGGACGGTCCACTGACCTGGGGTCACAGAGCAGGACGGTCCACTGACCTGGAGTCACCGCGCAGGACGGTCCACTGACCTGGAGTCACAGGTCAGGACGGTCCACTGACCTGGGGTCACAGAGCAGGACGGGCCACTGACCTGGAGTCACACAGCAGGACGGCGCCGTAGTCTCGTCGGTGGCGGATCACCCTGCCGACGGCCTGGTTCACCGCCCGCGAGGCCTCCAGTCGGTACCAGTCCTGCACCCGGCCGGCACCTCAGTTACAGCATGCGACACACCGACCGACCATGCACCTGCACGCAAATCACCATTCACCGCGGGGTACGGCGCAAAAGCTAGACCTGCTCTCCACCTGTTGGGGGTGAGGGGAGGGGTTCAGGGATCAGTCTTGACCTTTTTAACGGATAACGCAGGAGGCTTGTAGCCCCTAGCCCCTCAATCAGGCCCCGTAGCCCTCTACGTCAAAACCCCCAGTGACAGCACCTTTTCGGTAGATGCGGCTAAACAAATTTAGACACAATGACAATAATAGGCCACCAAATTTCACGTTGTAAACAGTGTTAGCTACCGAGGAAACTCGGTGGAGGAAAAGCACGAGGAGCAATTTAACGTTTTAAACGTACCTAAATATATTAACTTCCACTCACTGTTCTAATATTTGCCGCAGGGACTGTCTGCCGATTACACCGTGCCAGTACAGTAGGCGAATCGACCAAATTCCCTCGGACTTTGGCTTCAGGCACGATGTTATCACCATCCTCAACTACAATGCCAGATTATCGTCCATAACTGGATGTTTATCTTCCCGCACAATAAAAAGCGCGCAACACCTTGATCCTCCATCTAGTCGCCGTCGTCGGCGCAGGTGTACCGTATGTCGCAACTTCCTGAACTTATCCGAATTTAAAAAACCGGGTTCATCCAATGCATTTCCTACGGTCCATCCATCAGTTCATTCATGCATTATTCTTCCGCGGTATTTTGCTTCCTATCAGCTGAGGGTAGGCTGATAGAAAAAGTGAGCGCCTATGACGTAACTTTCGCTGAGCTTTCTTTTTCACAGATAAAGATTGGGAGCAATAATTTCAACAAAAATTTGAGTAGAATAATACATATCATAATTAAGAATATAATGTTGGAGTTACTAGCTTAATATTAAGAGCAAAAATCACATGATCGACTTTTTCCGAACGAATGCAGTGCTTCGACCAGATGGAGTAAATAAACTCTTTAAAATTATTTTCAACATGATGAGCATACGGATATTTTTCGCATCCTTACCCATGTTCACAGGGTCCTCTGTTCCACCATTTGAACCGTATGTTCTTGCTCCATCCAATAGAGATCCTAATGTAATCGGATGATTGGAGACGCGTCGGTAGCGTGTCGATTAGTTCAGACCGGTCCATCCCGCTTAGACCTGAGCACCTTACCTGTCCGCTGAGCAGTCGGCAGCCGCCGGACTCCCTGCAGACGTCGTCCAGAACTGATCTGATGCTTGGACCGGAGCGCCGTACCTGTCCGCTGAGCAGTCGGCCTCCCACGGACCTCGTCCAGGTACTGATCTGATGCTTGGACCGGAGCGCCGTACCTGTCCGCTGAGCAGTCGGCCTCCCACGGACCTCGTCCAGGTACTGATCTGATGCTTGGACCGGAGCGCCGTACCTGTCCGCTGAGCAGTCGGCCTCCACGGACCTCGTCCAGGTACTGATCTGATGCTTGGACCGGAGCGCCGTACCTGTCCGCTGAGCAGTCGGCCTCCCACGGACCTCGTCCAGGTACTGATCTGATGCTTGGACCGGAGCGCCGTACCTGTCCGCTGAGCAGGCGGCCTCCCACGGACCTCGTCCAGGTACTGATCTGAAGTTTGGACCGGAGCGCCGTACCTGTCCGCTGAGCAGGCGGCAGCCGCCGGCCTCCCTGCGGACCTCGTCCAGGTACTGCCGCTTCAACACCACCCTTGGCTCCTTCAGCGGCGGGTACGGCAGGCCCGTGATGATCACCGCCCGTCCGTTCCTGGAACGTCACACCGCCGTACCGACGACCGTCAGTCTAACAGAACACACGAGTGTCTGTACTGCAGACATCACACCACCGTACCGACGCCCGTCGTCTAACAGAACACACGAGTGTCTGTACTGCAGACAGCACAACACCGTACCGACGGCCGTCGGTCTAACAGAACACACGAGTGTCTGTACTGCAGACACACGCCATTTAGGGAAAGTACGAAGATTACACTGTGTCTCAACATACAAATATTTCTTAAAATATATATTCGTCTTGTCAAGAGCTTTCGAATGTCGTCCATAATTTTCCTTTAGCTTTCCTCGGAAATGAGATACGGAGGAGGGACGAAATACGCCCTCCACGGGGCCTATGCCGGGACCCGCGGCGTGTTAACCTCCCTCGTGCCAGGGTAGCCACTGTAAAATCAAGCATGTTTCTCAAATTCCGAGGTCTTACAATTATTTTAACAACGCGTGAATAGAATCAGATATTTGGCATTGTTCTGCAGAGCAGTTCCGGAAACAAAATATTGTGCACTGTTTCGCCACTATCTTGTCATGCTGAACCTGTGAGCTTTTATGGATATTAAATAATGTTCTTTTATATTCCAATCAAGTGTTATTTTTCAGCAGGTATTTGACATTTACACGTTGTGACTTGTGCCTTCAGGGCTCTGTGATGAAGGTTTTCTGCCCACTTTTAACATTTCACTTGCATCCCAGAATGCGAAAACATCCACTTTTAGAACAGCGTATCACATCCGGGAATGTGCCTATGTGCGCCCGTGGCCGTTGACCTGTTACATCCGAGGGCGTGCCTGTGACCTCTGGTGACCTCTGGTGACGTTTTCTGCCCGCGGCTGCGCCCTGTGAACCGCTGCGGGGAGCTGAACCGGGTGAGGGCGCTAAGGCACGTTACACCGTGCTCTTACCTTTGGAGGTGTCTTCAGCTAAGGGGCCGTACATAAACTACGTTATGAACATTCTGCAATTTTTCGCCCCCTCCCCATATAACGCCTTTGGGCGCCCACGTGTAACGTTTGATTGCAATGACTGACTCTCTATTCCCACCATCTTTGCGTTATATGAGATCTATAACTCTATTCCCACCACCTTTGCGTTACATGGATCTATAACTCCATTCCCACCACCTCTGCGTTATATGAGATCTATAACTATATTCCCCACCTTGCGTTATATGAGATCTATAACTCTATTCACCACCTTGCGTTATATGAGATCTAAAACTTTATTCCCACCACCTTTGCGTTATATGAGATCTATCTATCGCGTTAGGCAGACGCGAGAGTACCTGGGTCGCCGCTGAACGGACCAAGAGGCGCGTTCGCTTGAATTACGTAGTTGGGGATGCCAATCCCACAACAGGCATAAATTCCTCCGCGAGGCTAGACACTTTTCACAGCTGCCTGATCTGGTTTATTATTGCGAATGGATGGTGGAGGCATGGATTGCAGTGATGCAAATCAATGGTTTTTTGGTACACTTATAAAAAACTGAATATTTGCTCCAAACAGGCTGGCTTTGAGTCAATCGCATTCTTGCAATACACCTTTATTTCGGCATTTATGGGTGGCTGGGCTGAGCCCAGTGTCTATAAGGAAGCGCCGCCACCGGAGCTTAATGGGATGATACCTGTCGACACCGGCCAGACGCCCGTCGTAAACCTATGGAAGGCGCGACGCAGCAATGGGGTAGAGAGACCGGGCAAGCTCCTGTGGTGCCCCATCGACTGTAAAAAATGTCCGGAATCTAGCGTAACGGAAAATAAAGCATGGTCTCACGCTTGTTTGTTTTCGTATTATGACCATCTTTTGAGGGGTAGAATCAATTTGCATGCACTCTGTGAGGCGACCAGCTAGCAAGGCCGCCGCAAATTCAGCCCAACCCAACGCAATAACTCAGCTTTACTCCAAAGAATGCACAGGTCTGCTTAAAGAAGGGCTCCAGTGCTACTGACAAAGCTACGAGCAGACAAAATCTCACTTCTCCGGAAAAGTGCGCCTTCAAACATACATCTCGGGCAGCAGATCTCGCACAGGCTACAGCAGCGTGGGGTAGCCTCTAAACAGCAGCTCTGTGAACGGCACCTCACCTGTCAGAAAAGTCCAGTCCCTCGGACACCTTGCCGCGACACACGGCCATGAAGCAGGCGCCGCGGGTGCCCTCGATGGGCGTCTGGATGCGACTGTAGTAGTCGGCCATGTTCTGCGCGAACACCTCCTTCCCGCCCGTCTCCACCAGCACCGACTGAGGGCAGACACCGTAGCTGTTCCATTCATATCCTGCCCCTGACTTTTGTCAGCGAGGAGGCAAAGTTTCACGAACAACCCCCCGACCCCAGCTTCCTGTGCCTGGACTGGATCTTCCCTGATTCTTGTCAGTCCTTTACCTTAAGGATATTTCTAACAGCAACCCTCTCCTCTACGTCTTAGCTGCATAGTATAGTTTGGATGATGGGCTCACTGTAGGCATATTAGGAAATCCCGAGGTAGGGAACTAGGATGCTTTGCACCAATGCAGATTGTAGCTACATGAGAGTTTCAGGCGGCTGAGAATATGCCTTGGGCTCCTCTACCAAGAAACACTTCATCTTAATGTTGAACCACATGAGGGTGTAGACAGAGACAAGGTAAAAGGCTGCGATCTCCAAACACACTAGCAGTTCTCCTGACAGTCCATACCGGGCCATCCATAATAGCAACACTGGCAACGGACCATGTTGCCTATCTCCCCAAGAGTGAACTCTCTGAAGAGGACAGTGTGCACGTAGTCGTATGATCGTAGTCACTTACATTAACTCTCTACACACCCCATGTGGTTCAAATACGTGCGCTGGCATCAAGTAACTCGAACTGACATTTGTGCGGATTTTCTTGAGGTTATCATTAAGACACGCTTCTGGACCGGCGTAAGCTAACCTGCTACGCAGGGACGTGTTCCAACTGAGCAAAAAGAGTGGTTGTACTCCGCTCCGTAAGAGCGGCTCTTACGGAGCGGAGAGAACCAGAGCGGGGTGTGAGCTGACCTTGTTGGCGGCGATACGTCCCCACACGCCGCTTAGTTGCCACGCCTCGTGACACGACCTCAGCATCGAGTACGAGGGGAAGAACACCAGCACTCCGTCCGGCACCAGCTTCCCCAGGTTGGCCACCGTCTGTCCCAGCGAGCAGAGGTAGCGCTCGCTGGTGCGGTTTTGGTAGCTGGAGTTGAGCGGAGTGCCGTCCGGGCCGCGGCTCACACAGCCCACCCACACCTGGTCAGAGCTGATGATGTGTGGGTTCTCCAGTCGCACCGGCAGCGAAATCTGAACACAGGGCAGGGGCAGGCGTAAGACACGGCATTATATTGAACTGGTATCTTACGACAGTCTCGCTCGAGGCGAGTCGTTTGAATTTATTAACGCCAAAAATGCACTCTATGCCTCCGATGAAACAAGTGTTCACCGAGAAAGATACTAGCATTGAAGATGCGAAATGCACCCAAGGTACAAAAGGCCATTCCATTATTCAAAACACTGAAAAAATTGGAACGTATTGAGACTTTTTCCACTCCCTGGTCCGTGTGTGTGTATTGGGGTTTTGCGGCGCATTCAGCCATTTGGCTATATCACAACCCAGCCCCTGGTCCAAGATATCCAGGGATCAGCCTCCTGATACCTGAAACTATCATATTTTTGTGGAAAAATAGCCGTTTGGTGGACTACCACGATTCACGCTGCTTTGAGGGTAAACATTTCAAACATCATTTTTTAGGTCCACTAAGGCCAAATGTTCATATGCTATATTGTAGGACTTGAATGATCAAGAGTGATCGACAAGAGGCTTATGTAAGTTATGTATGGCATATAACAACTTGCCCCAACGGCCACTGTTTAGACTCGCACCTGTCCTGGTGGTGTTCTTCAGCACATAAAACACTGAAGGGTCCTAAGGGAACCTAATTATATCATAGGGTTAGGGTCTTCTGCCGCAGTCTTTTATGGTCTTTTACCGTAGTTATCAAGACCTGCCTGGATCCCGTTTCATAAAAGGAGTGGAAATGCGACGCGTTTTACACCATACTTTTTCACTCATCTCCAAATTTCCGCCGTGCAGAATAGAGTATCACGTCTCATAAAGCGCAGAGATACTCACGCGAAAGCCGCGTGGATACTAAATGAATTGCGTGAATGTTTGGGGCGTGAATTGGCCAAATTCCAAACAATATTGAATTACACTCGCTGGGTGGATGTGTGTGGATATTACTGAGCAGTCCGGAAGACAGCTTGTCCCAGTACAGACTGTTTCGGCGGACAGCAAGGAAGTCCAAGGCGTGAGATCAGAGCGACATAACAACCCTCCACCATCCCCAAAGGTTTTTCGCAGATAACCAAGAACGGGATGCACCACCCCCTTACTTCGTAAGCCGTCTTCTTTTTAACTTTTGACACAATTTTAGGTCCAGGTCATACCAGGGCAGGTCAACAATAGAAATCAAGCAAGTAATCCTCCCCCCCGAGAACAGCAATTTGTGGAAGTCAGATTTGTATATCAATGACCTTAGGTCTGGTCAGGGCAGTGTCCCAAAACCTGGGGTGCTGGGTGCAGAACGACACCCAGTCAAGCAGAATTTTCCACTCACTTTTATGTTTTTTTTGCTGAATTTTCCACTCCTTTCCAACAATACTTACTACTATTGAATTTTACTCAACAATACTTACTACAAAGGCCAGTTCCATTGCCTCCTCTACCAGCGTCCACTGGAAAAAGAGCAGCAGAATCGACTAGAAGATCGCCAAATTAACTCGGCTCTTATGGGCTTCTTTCGCTTTTCTGAAAGAAAATCTGGCGATTTCTATTTTTCTGGCCAATTCTACCTGGCATCCTTATCTCCACCGATTTCAGTGGAACAACTGAATCGAAATTCTGGCGCGGGCAAGACGCTCCAGTGCCCTCTGCCCCACCGGAGAAAGTTCCAATGGGTGAACACCACCACTAAATTCCACCACTCACAAAATTGGTGAGTGGAAAATTAGACACCCTAGCCTTGTGTTGCTAAAAAAATGAGCTGACAGCTTTGAAAGATACATTTCTGGAAAACAGTTTATCTGTGCACATGATTTCTAGGCTTACGTCCTTGAAAAGTTGTTTTTGTATTTCTGGTACCGAGAATAGTGAAAAAACCATTTTTGGTCATTTTGTTGTTAAAAGTAATTATCTTGAAATTTGTATGCTATGCAGCATATTTTTTTACATTGTATCGTAGAAAATTGACCATTTATTGCGAAGAAAATAATTTTTATCCATATCAGCCCTTCATTGCTGCGTCCACGCCCTGTGACACCCAAATCCACTCACGACACCCTACGACACCCTAGGCATAAATACGCTGATATTTAAGTTGAACTGAAAGTGCCCGGTACTTGAATACATTGAAAGTCTACATTTTCATTAAATGATTTTTTTGGGCAGCAAGAATGCATCCAGTTACCCTTCAAACATCGGCGCTTTTTTGTATGGCTGGTCTACGGCGTGGACTTACCAAATCGCCGTCTTTACATCTAGTAAATAAAAGCGGCATCTTTAGGCTTTTTGAAAGGCCGGTTTCTTATTCGTTTTTGACAAAACATTGCTAGTCTTCCTCTTGTTGTGCTTTTAGTTGTATAATTTTCTAGTCTATAAGCATTTAGAAAATTAATTTAGAGCAATTTTTGAAATGCAAATTATGTAGCTCATGCGACCGGCAAGCGGCAAGCGATCAGAAATTTAAAGTAGTAGTCGCTCTGACGCTGTCGCAACCCGCCGCACCTGGCTGATTGTAGACGAAAGGAATAAACAACAGAAAGAAGGCTGTAGCTTCGATTAGATTGATTGAAAGCAGAATATTCATATGAAGGTGAGTAGATATGTGAAGAGGAGCAGGGGGATTGACAGGTAAAGAAAAGAAACTTTTAGCAAGAGTCTGGAAGAGTTTACTGCCATGATAGAAAGTTTGTAGTTTCGTCTGGGTTAGTTAAGTGTAAACCAAGGCTCTACTGGGCCCTAGCATAGGTGTATGCGAGGTGCAGTGGTTGAGGTCAGGAGTGGCCTCCAAAATTCCGATAACTATAGGTATAGGTGTAGGAGGGGCGTTGTCCCGGACAGAAAAACTATACAGTGTATGGTTAGATAATTAATTTTGGTACTAGGTATTGCATGAAAATATCCCTTTTCATTTTTCACCACCTGCCGGTCTCGGAGGCCCCCTCTGCAGAGTTGGTCTAAGGGGGGCCCCGATAATTCGTCTCAGGGGCCCTTTAGAGCTGGTCGTGTGGGAGAGGAGAGGAGGGGCACAAGAGTTGGTCTAGGGAAGCCCCCAAGAGTTGATCTTCATCCCACAAATTTTAGTCTTCTTGGCTCCCAGAGTTCTTTCCCCCAAAGGTTGGTCTCAGAGGCCCCCAAAAAGTTTTTTATTTGTGGAAATTCACCAATTCCTTAAAGAAAATTGGAGACTGCATCAGGGGGCTTCAGTTGGTAAAGATTTACCTGCTTAACCCAAATTTTTCACATGGTAATGGTCAAACAATGCTGCTTGGGGACGATTTAAAAATATTTACTTTGAGAAAATTAAAGGAAATATCCATCCCTCAGTTCAAACAAGGGCTCTGAGAGTTTACCACCTGAGTACCAAAATTGGAAATTTTTTACTCCGCCATACATTTTGAGGGGAATTTTCCACTCACTCGCCATACATTCCGAGCTGAATTTTCCACTCGACACCCTAGCGCAAAACCTATTTTGGGTCACTGGGTCAGGGTCATGCTCGCTACATTATAAATATATGATCTACAAAAACTATCATGAATGTTTACCTCTCCTTATAGTGGCACCATATGGCCCTTATATGGCTGTCTAGAAAAGTAGTTTTTTAACGAAAATGTGATATGTTCACATTCCATGAGACAGACTAAGACGTTATGTGATTGGATACAATGCGTGCAAAGCAAGTCCACTTAAGCCAGGTAAAGGCAAAACCCACAAACTTCCAGAATTGAGCTGTTATGAAAAATTCATGGCCTGATGTAACTCCATAAAAACCTTCTCATCATTCGCTGCAGGTAAATTAATGCACTTTGCGGGAGGTGAACCTCTGTTATTTGGGTTCAGGGGCGTGCCAACCAATGCCACCACGTAGCGCATATGTGGAAGATGAATCAGAACAAGTTGAGATCCCGCCATCACAGACAGCAAGACTTTGCATCGACACTAGATCCCGAACCTGCAGTTCAGAGGCGAAGGAGTCGATGGGTGCCAGAGTTCCGCTGGTGAGCAGCACGCTCTTCACGCCCCTGCTCCATCAGGTCCAACATCCTGTCGGCCCAGTTCACGGCGGTTCAACTCTGTCACAGCGTGTACACTGCTTCCAGACAGTCTCTGCTGATTAATCATCATGTGGAATAAGGTAACAAGCCTGACATAATTCAGTTTTATTGTAAAAACCAGAGCAGGGCGCTCCGCTATTTGCGGGCTATCGAGATGGTAGTGGAGTGGTGGAAGCGGTTTCTATACCAACAATGTAGCGGAGTAGTGAGTACCGGACCTACGACGATTCAGAAGCGCTGACTCTACCAACTTAACACGCGCATTGACGGGGGTCTGAGCCACCTTCGCATTGACGGGGGGCGGGTACCCGCCCCCCTAAGATCTCGAGAAACACGGTAGGTAGCGAAAAACGGTAAACGGCGTTGGGCTGCCCATCCACTTCTCCATCGAAAACATTTGAACCATTTTTTTCAGGTCACATTTAAGGTCACGAGAGGTCAAAACATGCCCGTCATAGGGATAACATGTAAATTCAGTTTTTAGGCCATGGAATCTGAACAAGTAAAGATAGAGCAAAACGACTTGAACTATATGAATCCTCTTAGCAAGCCGAATCGAATGATATATAATTTGACCTTTCTAGGTCAAATCAAGGATTTGACCTGACCTGAGGTCAGGTCACGGTCAAATTATATAAAATGCATATCATTAGAACCGCAAAGCCCAGGCGAGTCTAATGCAGCTAAAATAAATGCTCTATCACCATCCGTTACTGAGTTATCCCGTAAAAACTATTTTTCCCATGTATTTCCAATGGAGAGGTCATGCCTCGTACCTGACCTTAGGTCATCGATATCAAAAATACCGGAACATATTTTAGAGAACTCGGTGGGGCCATTATGTGATGTGAGTTTCAATCGGATAAGTTCACCCTGCTCCGACTTATGCTATCTTAAACTTTTTTTGAGGTCGGGTCACTTGACCTGTACTGGTGACCTGACCTGAGATGACCTAACCTTAAAATTTTCACAAAAGTTGTAGAAATGATGAGGAAAAAGGTATACCAAGTACGGCGGCGCTACGCGCTGCCGTTTTTCTGCTGTCTCCGAAAAACCCGAGGGGGGCGGGTACCCGCCCCCGTCAATGCGCGTGTTAAGGGGGCGCCACACAAAAATAGTAAATGGAGATTGAGAGAAATGTCCAAATCCATCAAGACAACAAAAGCAGACTGAGTGATATCTGTGTCGTGTGATTTGGATTGCATATCTTTAAAAATCCGCAAACTTTCACCTAATATAGAAATAAGCATTAGTTTTCCTTGGAATGTATTAAAAAAGAGCAATAAAAAGCAACGCGTGTGTAGTACTTAAGCAGCGCTTTATAAGGAAAAGTAGCGATAGGTCGCGGAGTAGCGGGTTGTGGTTTCGCGATTTTGAAAAAAGCGCGAGGAGCGATAGTGGTTTCAGCGGGCCGAGGCACCCAAAGTAGCAGTAGCAGCTTAAACAATTCGGTAGTCACCCATATCTGGTGATAATAAATAGCAGTTCAGAAACAAACACAGCTATGCAGAAGTGGAACTCATCACTCACGCGAAGCCGGGGCTGAAGCACCAATAGGAGAAAGGACCCGGCAGCTGGGTGCCGAGATGGCCTTGGCCCAGGGGTCGTTCCTGGTCCGCTTGGCGCCCGCCTTCTGCTGCTCCAGACCCACGTGCACCTGCCGGCCATCCCCCGGTACAGACACTGGTACTGACGTGGAACTGCCGGCCATCCCCGGTACAGACACTGGTACTGGTACTGATGTGGAACTGTCAGTCATCCCCGGTACAGACACTGGTACTGACGTGGAACTGCCGGACAACCCCGGTACAGACACTGGTACTGACGTGGAACTGCCGGCCATCCCCGGTACAGACACTGGTACTGACGTGGAACTGCCGGCCATCCCCCGGTACAAGACACTGGTACTGACGTGGAACTGCCGGCCATCCCCCGGTACAGACACTGGTACTGATGTGGAACTGCCGGCCATCCCCGGTACAGACACTGGTACTTGACGTGGAACTGCCGGCCATCCCCCGGTACAGACACTGGTACTGACGTGGAACTGCCGGCCTCCCATCCCCGGTACAGACACTGGTACTGACGTGGAACTGCCGGCCATCCCCGGTACAGACACTGGTACTGATGTGGAACTGCCGGCCAACCCCCGGTACAGACACTGGTACTGACGTGGAACTGCCGGCCATCCCCCGGTACAGAACACTGGTACTGACGTGGAACTGCCGGCCATCCCCCGGTACAGACACTGGTACTGACGTGGAACTGCCGGCCATCCCCGGTACAGACACTGGTACTGATGTGGAACTGCCGGCCAACCCCGGCACAGACACTGGTACTGACGTGGAACTGCCGGCCATCCCCCGGTACAGACACTGGTACTGACGTGGAACTGCCGGCCATCCCCGGTACAGACACTGGTACTGACGTGAAACTGCCGGCCATCCCCCGGTACAGACACTGATAATGATGTGGAACTGCCGGACATCCCCCGGTACAGATACTGGTACTGACGTGGAACTGCCGGTCATCCCCCGATACAGACACTGGTACTGACGTGGCACTGCCGGACACCCCCGATAGACACTGGTACTGATAGGGTCCATACTATCCTCATGCTCATACTGATAGGGACCC
>JAOTON010000639.1:0-206547 GCA_034440635.1 Lepas anatifera
CCCACACCACCACAGCATCACAAAGCTGGCCATCAAGTACCTAGGGGAGAGTGGGGAGACATGGGACGCAGGAGAAGTGGGACACGCCTATTTTTTAATCTAGGAGTAAGCCAAAATTATAATTTTTCGTTGATTCCCGCACTATACGTGCCGTTGCACATCACTAGGGAGACAGCTTCCTTTTCCGGCGGGTGCTGGAAGCGGGAGGTGAGTGTTCCTTGAAAAGTTAATTTTTTACGTTTTCTTGAGTGGATTTTCTGCTAAATATGTTACCGAAAAATTGGCTATTTTGGCCCACTAAAGCTGCTGTCGTATTCTCCATCGATCTGTACCAGCCTCGAATAACGAAAGGGGTTTTAATTTTACTGACATCGCAATTCTGGAAAAATGGCGGGGTCGGGAGAACTGGGACAAGTTGTCCCACTTCTCCCCTTGCTGTCCCACTTCTCCTTGTACTGTACTTTGACTGATTGTACCTATATATTTGTACTTTGATGGAAATATGGTTGTGTCGGATTCTTATAGATTGATTCTGGTCGTCAGCTTGTTTTTCTTCTTTCGTGGTTTATAAATTGAGATCAGAATAAAGACCATAAGTTCAATATGGCGGAATTATCTATAAAAACAGCATTTCATCCATGCAAGCCACAGGGGCGAATCCAAGTGGGGGGGCGATGGGACGATCGCCCCCCTTGGACCGACCTTAAGCACTGGAAAGAAATTCCCCAACTTCAACCGCCCCCCGCAGGAGGGGCGGCTCTACCTTGCCCGCAAATTGTCTTCCAAATGCCACCCAAATTTAGTGTAGTCGGGCCCTTTGTAATCCACTCAAAGCATCTGAGTCTGCGACCAGGCCCCTCAGAATTATTCCAGGCCCACTATCGAAGCCGAGACCATATTATAACCCGTTGCAGAGCATTCCCTGTATTTCACCCGGACTCCCTGTGGCTAACCGGGCCCCTGCGGTTAACCCGGGCCTCATGTGGCTATCCGAGCACCCTAACATGCCTCCAGGCCCCTTGTAGTCTACTTGGAACCTCTGAGTCTGCGACCGGACCCCTCAGAATTATCCCGCACCTACTGCTACCGAAGCCGGGCCCTTATTCTCAGCCTTTGCAGAGAATTCCCCTGTAATCACCCCGGGTCATTTGTGACCACAGCCGGGCTCCCTGCGGTTGACCTAGACCTCATGTGGCTATCCGGGTACCCTAACATGCATCCAGGCCCCTTGCAGTCCACTTGGAAGCTCTGAGTCTGCGACCGGGTCCCTCAGAGTTATCCTGGGCCCACTGCTACCGAAGCCGGATCACTATTCACAGCCGTTGCAGAGAAATCCCCCTGTAATCCAACCGGGCCCTTTGTGACCACAGCCTGACTCCCTGCGGTTCACCCAGACCTCCTGTGGCTATCTGGGCCTCCTGAAATGCTTCCGGAGCGCCTGTGGTTCACTGGGACCTATGTGTCCGCGACGGGGCCCCCCACGGTGGCCTCAGACATACTGTGGCCAAAGGCAGTCTCCTATATCAAAGGGCAGTCTCAGTCAGCTGACTGCAGCTGACGACTTCGGCCACGTTTTCCACAGCTCCTCGTTAATGTTAATGAATTTATGGAAAAAGTATTATTTGCGGTTTTCTTGTGGTGCAATCTCTTCTTCTAGGTGCTGGGCTATTGATTGATTCACCATATCCTGGATTCAAGTATGCAATACTTCATAAACAGTGAATAATTTCACCGTGTCTTGCAGAAGATCGTTTGAAGAGCTAGTGAAGTAGGTATTTTCGATTAGAGTTTCACAAGCAAACTGAGCTTAAGCCGGCATATTTTTTGCCTTTGAAACAAACGTGACGTCTTTGAAAAAGCTCCTCCATCCGAGATATCTTCCGGCTCTGAAATATCTAACGGCGTCCTGAATAATATTGCTAAATAATTTGACACGTAATAATTGCACAGCCATTCAGTAGTAATTCATTCACACCGTATGTGCTGGACTTCTAAGCAAATGATGAAATACTTCCCACATACTAGAAGAACTTATTAATCCCATTCATCTTAAACGCAAACCGAACGATGAACACCTTTAAGAAATAAGACCTGAGAAACGAAAACGAAGAATCACGACGACAAAAGCCAAGAACGAAAAGAGACCAGCCGAAAAAGAACAAGAATGATTCATCATCACCGTCATCGTCACGCCTTGTTTGTTGTTTTCCATGTTTTTTTCACCGGATCCCTTCATCAAGTCCCACTACCTCACCCCATGGGTTGAGCGCGGCGCCTGTGGCGACCCTCCCCGGGGGTAATCCTTGTCCTTCCCCATCACCCATCCTATCCTTATCCTTATCCTACAGTGTGTTTTTGCTTAAGTTGTCATTTATGTCCCTCATCTTCATTACGACCGGCGTCAGAATAGCCACATGCAAAGTGGAGATGCTGTGTATGTCAAATAAATAAATAAATAAATATTTCCAGCATTCATGCCTCCCCGTGGTCTACCTGGGTCTTCTGTGGCTACTGTCGGCCCCTGCCTTGCTTGTGGGTTCCCTTTGGTCTCGGCCCCTTTGTAGCTGTAACTTTGGGCCCGGGTTGGGAGTAGTAGGTATAGTATCCTAAAATCTTAATTCACGCAGGCCAAGAATATTGTATGCGGGCTAAGATGGTACTGATCAATGATCCTAGTCGAAATTTGCCCAGCCCATGGATTTGTGGAGATCCAGTTCAATGATGAGTGGACATCAGCGATTTTAGGGCCAGTTCATAATTTTGGGGCTACTACAGTTCTTGGAATTATTTACCCCCAAAACGGAGGTTGACGTTTTTCTTGCTCGCCGATGCACCTTCATATGTACGTTTTTTATTAAAAAAAGATTATAATTTGCACAATCGGGCCCCCACAGCTATTTCGGGCTTCTTTCGAGGAGGCCGGGCCCCTGTACGGGTTCGCCTTCCCTTGGGAAATTGCTGGATCTGCTCCTAGCCAACACCTATATACTATGTAGCTGCCCTATCCTACATGCAAACCTGGAGAATTAACAGATCCATATAACAACGTCCCGTGCGATACATCACCGCAACAACAAAAAAGTATTTTTTTCAAATGTGTGTATAATAAAGAATACCTACATTTTTCAAATATATCGCGCAGACAATCAATTATAGCTTCTACAGTTTATTTTCAAAAGGTGTCATATAGATGCTACACTTTATAAGATTTAGACATGATTCTTCAGTAGTCCCACCTCTCCTCTTTGTGTCCCACTTCTGAACACCCATTGTCCCAGTTCTCCTGCAGCTGTCCCAGTTCTCACTAACCAAAGACTTCTACAAAAACTTAATTTTTCACAATTCTACTCTGTTTACGCCCTAAAAAGACATATACATCCATAACCAAATGTTTCTTCCACCATGTGATGCTTTTACAATCTACCAGAAACGCTTAATTAGATTAATATAATTTTTTAAACTTACCGCTTGTTTAATGTCCCAGTTCTCCCCACTCTCCCCTACATTGCACTTGCAGTCATGCTGGAGCTCTGCATTTTAGGCATCGAAATATAGCTAGACGTATTTATTGTGATCAGCCCTTACCTAAATCAATCTCTAATGATGGAAAGAAGGGATCCGTAACAGCCTAAATAAATGTTCCCATTTTTGTCATTAAATAAGCAAAATGTTGATTAGGCATAGCAAAGTGAGGCTGTTTGGTATCAAAGCATTGTATGTAGCTTTCTAAACAGTTTTTAATTTTGTAAATGTGATAAAAGGGCCTAAACATCTGTAAATATAAGAAACGCACTCGTGGTAAAAAACGATTGAAATCCTCCAAAAGAGCTTAAAATGTATTTCGTATTTGAACAGGGTCTAGGTAAAAAAACCAAAAAAATGTTTTTTGCGTTTTACTATGATTTATTAGATCATAATAGGTACAAATCAAAATCATAGGGCAAAATTGAATTCCTCAGTTTTCCATACGTTGGCATCCTAGTGTGCATGCGTGCCTTATTGACACCAAACGAGATAACTAATTTTTTTATAATTAAGGGCCCCATGGATTGGGCCCCCTTGAGGTGGGCCCCCTCTAAGGTTGGCCCCCCACTTTTCAAACCGTTCCTACGCCCCTGCTTCATAGCCTCTGTCGGAAACTTTAGCCTACAAGGTGGATGGTTTTGCTGTTTAGGCCAGGTACTGTATCACTGCCTTTTTACCTTCAGCATCGTGATTCTTATTTGCGAAGCAGATTATAACTTTCTGGTCACAAATAACAGTTGCGTTTGCACATTGACTTCAGCGCCTCTACACAATACCAGAGTATTATCTCGAATTGCGCAAGCTGGTTTACGTGTGGCTGTCAGGAGAGGTTGTCTCCAACAACTGTCTGTTTAGAAGACCCGGAACTCGCCAGCGAGCCACATTATGGAGTATAGGACATTTCTGGCATGAAGTGCGTGCTGCTACTGTGTCAGATTCCGTTCATCATTCCAGAAGATACTTAAAGACAGAATATTATAATTTTTGGAGTTTAACAACGCATCAACTGCTCAGGTCATATGGCATCAGAGGAGAGAGAGAAAGAATTAGCTCGGGCTAGAGCAGGGCGCCAGATTCTGCCTCTGGGTGGGCTCGAACCCACGACACCCAGCACATAATGAATGCCATTGGCCAAGCCGAGCGCAAGCGCTAACCGACTGAGCCACTCAGACTCCGAAATAGTTAGCGGCTTTCCTTATAAGTGGTTCTAAGCCATGCATTTGGGTTCCTCCGTCGCGGATAGTCAGCTTTAGAGCCTTCTATGAGCCTCAAAGCTATCCATAAAATGCAATGCAGTGTTTTCATTAAGTTAATATAGAAATCGCCCTGAATGTGCTGAAGTCAATTTGTCATCAGCTGTGGTATCTGTGCCCAGAAAGTTATATTCTGTCGCGCTGGTGAGAACCACCATCTTGAAGGTAAGGAGCCAGTCGCACAACAATTGGCCAAAACAGCAAACGATTCACATTTGACTAGGGCAGGCTTAAGTTTCCGATAGAGGCTATGAAGAGCTCTGTAAATGGTCGGTACTAAGCCTCAGCCAGCTTGTTACTCCTGACAGCTGGCTGGTATTCGATTGTCTGAATCTGAAATATTCTGATCAGAAATGGCTCCGTTGAGAAGCTGGTATAGCTTCCCCTATTTCAAGGTATTCCAGAACTTACTGTCGTGAACGGTCCCACAGAACGTGGTGTGAAGCTGGTGGAAGATTTCGTGAGCCACCTAAACGGTAAAAATATGAAACAGGATCTTCTTTTATCAGTACCAGAGCTCTTAAATAGTTCGCAAGAGAATAGGGAGAATCACCTGCCTCACGACGTTCTCCAGCGATAGTTACTAGAGAAAGGTTCGCCTCCGGAAGGCATTCATGTTCTGTTGGGATTTAGAGTACGAGGGTGCTGAATCATTTAATTTCAGGTCTTTTGTGGAATAACATGTATTTGTATTGCGCTACAAATACGTCTGACAAGTAAATGCCTGCATGTTAAATCCCATCTACCGCTCTTATACGCTCGCACATGACAGGCTGTCTTTACTGGTAGGTTATGCACCCCTTATATCCCAATTTAACAAGGGAAACTGCAACGCCGGGCGGCCAATCGCGCCGGAAACATGAAATCTTTAACCGTTTTGAGGCGATCTTTCCCGCTGTCGTAGACGCTTGGAATGTGGCTTATTAAAATGAGAATTGAATATATAATGGGAAAAAGTGGGTTCGAGTCTGAAAAGAAGAAAAAACTTTTTTGAACGACCCTAAGCTAACAGTGTTCAACATCAAAAAACACATCAGATAGGCTGATGGCATAATTCCTTTTCGAGAAAAATCGGAACCAACCACCCTACTGCCCAGGGCCCAGCAGCTGGTTCGCTCACTACACCACCCAATCGCGGTTGGAGCGGAGCAGCAACATTGCCTCCAATATGTCTGCTCTTAGCCTGGACCTGAGATCAGTAAGCAGTAGCTTCATCGCGGAGAACAACCTCTCCACGGACACCTGAGTAACTGGTAGCGCGGCCATTACCAGGCTAGCCCGCTGGATGATGGCTGGATATCTATCTAAGATGTCGCATACGGTCGCCCTCTTTAGGCGACCCAGGTTTTTGAAGTCGGCTAGTGCCGCATCGAGTGACGGGGATGCTGTTTTCTGCGCCTTTTGCCCTGGGTTCTCGACAGGCCTAGTATAAACTACTTCTCAGAGTACATGATAGCTCTCCTGGGGGGGGGGAGGTGGGAGCAAAGATTTTATTGCTCGACAGACCTAGTGTAAACACCTTTTTCAAACAATTTCTTCGGCCTTTGGGGCGCCAAAAGATAGTCTGCCCCCCTTCCAGGGCTTGGGGGGGCATGACCGGAATGGCATCCCCCGGCGTCTGTCAACAGGGGCGGATGCAGGCCGACAGTATGGGGTAAATCGTGAAAAACATATGGTTTTTTAAGAAAATCGCCAAAAATTGGGCAGTTTGGGGGGCAAATGCCCTTTTTGCTCCCCCCATGGATCCGCCAGTGTCCGCCAATGCTTTCATTTGTTGCCAATTTCTGCCCATGCTAAATTTCCGGGGCGCATCACCTGCCCGAGAGTGAAACCGTCTACGGAACACCCTAGTTGCAATATTTCACTAATCTCGATATACATAACATATTGAGAAAATGTAATATTTCAGGTGAATAATGGTGTTTCCATGCGACATCTCACGAGGTAAAATGTGACCATTTCACGTTTGATTATTGGTAATTTTAGAGCTCTTTGGGAGCCGGAGCCGGACCCTTTCTGACGGCTCCGGCTCCGGCTCCGGCTCCGATCAAAAGTGTTTCGGCGGCTCCGGCTCCGGCTCCGGCTCCGGGCAGAATGGTCGGCTCCGACCGGCTCCGGCTCCGGCTCCGGCTCCGCATCCCTGCCGCTTACACGCTCTGATGATACGCTGCAAAGCAGGGCAGGCTCAGAGGCACATCACACTTGACGCACTTCTTGGAAGACCTCCGTTTGCAGCTCTCCCGCTGACAGCGACGGCGGTTGCTTAGGACACCAGGCAGGTGACCCACGACGTGGTACCGGAGGCTTCTAGGAATCCAAGTGGCGTGCGTGCGCTTGAAGCTAATCGGCTTCTCCACAGCTCCGTTGTTGGCACCGGCAGCCGCCATGAGTGACGATGTCCCGGCGAAACTGAAGCAGCGTCAGTTGCTGTTGTCGGGCCACTGCAGAGCGGTGAAGCAACCAGCTGTTGACTACCGCCATGTCGAGAGCTCTCGTGATCAGACACCAGTACCACTTCTTTCCTCTAATCGAGATCTCGTACTTGCCCGGCAACCAGTCATGGAGGTCTACGCCTCCCATGCCAGCGTTGTACGTCTTTAGCAGGTTGGGCAGTGGCACATCCACCCGTCCCTTCACGCCTCAGTCATAGCGCTTCGTCGTGGTCACGGGTACAGCCGTGTCGAAGTTGGTCATCACGTTCACCACTTTATTGTCTTTCCAGCGCACCAGAAGGACTTCTGAAGTCGTGTCGAAGTGCTGCTCGTAGGCTCCGCGTTTGCCCCTTGTCATATCCTTCAGAGGCGTGACAGGGCACTTGTCCAGCCTGTTCTCACGAACAGTCCCACTGGCGCCCAGACCACGTCCTTTCAGCTCGTCAAGCAGTTTGGATAGTTTGGATAGTTAGCTTTGATGGCATGTAGGTGCAATTCAAGGGATCGCTAGTTTTGCATCAGAAGCCGTTGACGAATGAAGTAGAGTATGCGATTTTCTGTATGTTGTGCTGCGTGCTGAATGAGAGCTCCTCGTAGCCTCCACTCAGTAAATACAATGTTTTTGAAAAGTATTATTTCATTGAATTTCAACGCGCTTGTACCGAACGGCACAGTTCGCACATTTCAAGGCGTTCAAGGCACGTGATATTCCATTCGTCCGCAGAAACAGTGACAGATATATGCGAAACGTTGAACATGCGCACTGGAGGGAGTCTGAAACTTACGCGCACTGGAGGGGGGCTGGTAGGCCCCCTAAGGTCTCGGAAACCAAGAAAGTTAAAAAAACGTGCGTTTGAGGGTTAGTGGTGGCCGAGCTGTTTTACATTTTTACCAAGTTTCATTGACCTTGGTCAATATCTTCAAGGTCAAACGAGGTCACAGATATCAGATGTTGACCGTGTTGGAGACGTCCCGGGAAATGCCAGGATTTTTTCGGAACCAAAGACCAAACTTTCGCTTCCCCCCTCAGGATGCGAAAATCGGCGCCCGCGACAGGATTTGGCGCCCCCAGGGCCAAGTGGCTCCCCCGGGGAGACAAACGGGGCACCCCACCCTCCGTTGCCACCGCTTTTCCCCTAGATTTTCTTTAAAAAATCATATTTTGTCACGATTTTGGGCTCCATTGCCCCCAAGCTTCGGGCTTGATCCGACTCTGGTGCCCCCCTATTCACGATCGGCGGTTCTGTATCCGCCCGTGGAACTAGGGGGCTTGAGCCTCCCCAACTTCCTTGTATCGCCACTGCTTGGACCCATTGTCCAGGGGGACGAAAAACGCATTTCCCCCACCCTCTGCTGCCTCCCCCACGCCCCCTCTAGCCCTCTGTTGCCCTAAGGCACTGGCGGATCCATGTGGGGGGGGGGCAACGGGGCAGTCGCCCCCAAAGCCCCTGATTTTTGCAGATTTTTACAGATTTCCTTAAAAAAACCATGTTTCACGATTTTTTCCCGTTGCCCCCCCCAACCGTCGGCCTGCATCCGCCCCTGCCCTAAGGTGGCCCGGGGCGGGGAACTGGGCAATTCCCCCTCCCCCAGCCCTCCATTGCCACCGCTTTGCCAATCGATTTTTTTCTTCAAAAACCATGTTTGTGTGATTTTGGGCTCTGTTGCCTCTGTCGTTTTTATAACACACGCTATTTCGGGTATCTCCTGAATCGGCAGATTTGTCATCAGCTGGCCTGAAATTGTTTTGATGTCACGTGATTTGGCCGCCCTGCTACTGGTCTGAATCCACGACAGCCGCTGTTCACAGCCAAGGTTTACGGCACAACAATGCCACAACAATGCCGCCACGCGCAGCGTTTCCGCGGCAACGAACTCAACTTGCACTTGACGCTGTGGCCCGGCGGTCCAAAATTGGTCGCTCAAAATATCGGCGTCAACCCAGCTTTACACACACCGATCAAAACTCATTATATATATCACTCTGTTCCATAAGTTCTCTTGCATTTTTGGTATTATCATATTCACAGCTGCCCTCATTTTTCCATGATATGCAAATTAGTAGTCTAAGGCAGGGGCGCCGCCACAAAATCTTCGCAGGGGGGACGGACCCGGGCTGGTGCTGACCAGGGAGGCGAATTTTGAGCATATTCGTTACCTGACAGCATTTATGACGATTGACCCAAATTTTTTTGGGGGGACGTCTCCCCCTGGTTGGCCAACGGGGGGGGCGCATCCCCCGTCCCCCCGCGTTCGGCGCCCATGGTCTAAGGTCACGAATGGTAAGAACGGCCAAATTTAAGACCCTAAAATTTTGAATCTTACGGTGCAACGCAGCATTTTTTTCGGTTTAACAGCAACTATCGGGCTTTCACTTCATGCCAACATGATTCCAGCGATCATAGAGTGTAAAGCGATACGCACAGGCCCTTTTGAAACGACCATCCAAAAATGGCCCACCGGGCCTTAATGGGTGAATGTTGGGCATGAATTTAACAGCTTTTTCCAAACATGTTTGCTTTTTAGGCAAAATACCAAAGCTCCATACACGTCTTAAAAGAATCCAATCTGAGTTGTAAATCTGTCCACGATTGGAGCATATCAGTTTTGTGGGGTTAGATTCTAACTTCGGAATAACGGAGTGGATGGAAATTAAAATGAAAGCGAAGGACTTTAAACTAAAACTACGTGAAAAGAGAGCAAAACGCCGATAAACAGCGCGTGTAAATATTAATAAAGATGGCAATTCCACTGTACCTGTGCATGCCCTTTATTTTTGCCCAAGCGTCCTTTATTTTTTTAGCCTAACACGGTAACACGGGCGGTAAGAATCAGTGCTGCAGTGATGAGCCCAGGGCGGTAGTTATGGACTAAGAACAGTACACATTAGGATGGAAGTGATAAGCTGGGGGCAACAGTGATTGGCCGGGACGGCAAAAAACAGGGCAAAGTCATAAGTCGATGGCGGCAGTGATGAGCCAGGGACAATAGCCATGAAGTAGGAGTGGCGCGAATCAGAGTGGAAGTCTCCATTCTTGCTTTCTCTCCATTCCTGCTCTCCATTCCTGCTTTCTAAGCTCCCACTGGCTGTGCCCACCCGGCAGCTCCGCACCAGAGCTACATTTCATGTGATGTACGCCCGGATAAATACCGTCCGGAACGGTTTATTTTGCCGAATACCGAAGGCGTGCAACGCCTTCTTAAATGCAAACCGCGATGTAGATGTGTGGTATCAAAATGTCACCGAATTCAAGAAACGCGTTGTTTTATACTTACGTGACAGGAGATAATGACGATCGGCTGTGCCTGTTTCTGTATTGATGTTTGTTGTTTTAAACCTTTTGACTTCACCTGTCAGTGGGTGCCCATGCCTGTTGGTGATCCTTGAAATACATACATACATACATACAAGTGATAAGGCGAGGGCGGCAGTGAGGACTCGGTGTGAAAGTTATGGACTAGGGGCGGCAGGAGCGCAGCCAGAGCTTTGGTATGGGGGGCACACCAACTTTGAGGGGCACCCCAGGAGAAAAAGGGCACTTTTTAATGCAACCTACAAAACGTACTATATCTTTGTTCATATCATTTTTGGGGGATCTTGGTTTAATAAAAATGCAAATCAAGCATTGACGGAGAAGGAAAACTCGATTAAAACCAAAAAAATATCACCAAAATGTCACGGAACTAGCCAAAACACGACTGTTTTAGATAGATTTAAGGGGAAATAGGCCAACTCATACAAGTACTTAACATCAGAGAAATCAGCGGAGCCTGTGATATCTGTTAACATGTGCAAGTTAAGAAATTTTAGAGTCGAAAATTCATTTGTTATACCAGCTGGTTTTTTCGTGACAAGTGAGCCCTGGTTGAACGCGGATTAAGTTACTCGCCTCCCACAGTCGCCGTGGGACGAGGAGTGGCATAGTGACTTTGGAAGAATAAAATTTTTCCTGCCGGAATAATTTGGGAGATACCTTTTGAACGCATTTATTGAGTTCCATATTATCAAGGATCGGTGCCAGTTAAGAGTAAAGAAAAGGTGAACAGGCCGGTGGTTTGGATGGGGATGGTGGGACAGGGCTAAAAATTGTGAAAACTAGTTCTTCATTTAAATTAATTAGTAGAAATCCTGGTTTAGGGGACTATGCTCTGGGCTCAGGGGCACATGCCTTTTTATCATCCCTTCCCAGAATCCACCAGTATAATAAGCAATTTATATAACCAGGGTTGCCTAGTTTACAAGGGGAGTTTCCATCGTGTTCTTATTCCCCATCTATTCAAGATCAGCTCTGGGGCCCCCAAGTGTGGATCAGAGGCCTCCAGAGTAGCTCCCCCCCAGTTGTGCCTCCAGGGACTAGACTAGCTCAGTGACCCTGCCCCGAGATGATGGGAGTTGGCCTTGTGTTCTTATTATCTGTCTAGACCACCCCAGGGCTCCTGACGTAGATCAGGGCCCTAGAGCAGCTCATGCTTCACCCAGGGACTTGACTAGCTCATTGACCCTAGAGATGAAGTCGTCAGACTAGCTCAATGGGCCGCAAGTAGGCTCATAGGGCCTTAAACCAGTTTTAGAAGCCCCAGAACAGTTTAAGGCGCCAGCTCACCTCAGGGGGCCTCAAGCCAACATTAGGGGCTCTCACAAGCTCAGAGCCCAGACCAGCTCAGGGTACCCTCAGAACCCAGATCCGCTCCTGGGCCCCATATCAGCTCTTGGGGCCCCCAAATCAGTTCAGGGGCCTCAAGTCAGGTCAGGGGACAAGATCAAGTCAGGGGCACTTAATCAGCTCAGTGATCCCTAACCAGTTCGGGGCCCAATCAGTTCAAAAGCCCCAGAGCTGCTCAGGGGACACCAGATCGGCCCATAGGGCACCAGATCAGCCTCGGGGACAAACAATCAGATCAGTAGTCCCCGACCAGCTCGGAACCCAGATCAGCTCGGGAATACCAGATCAAGTCAGGAGGCACTTAATCAGCTCAGGAGCCCCATGCCATATCAGGGGCCCTCACCAACCCCTGTGGGCACAGCTGAGCTCAGAGCCTGGGAGCTGCTCAGGAAATCACGTAATCAACCCAGGAGGTCCAGGTCAGCTTAAAAGGGCACCATACTAGCCATGGAGCACCAGACTAGCTCAGAGGGAATCAGATGGGCTTAGGAGACACACTGATGACTCAGCAGGCACCAGATCGACTCAGGGGGAATTAGTTAAGTTCAGGGGGCAGTATATCTGCTCAGGGTGCACCAGACCGATCAGCTCAGGTGGCAAGTTGAAGTCAGGGGCACTAAATCAGCTCAGGGATCCCTCACCAGCTCGGGGCCCAATCAGTTCAAAAGCCCCAGAGCTGCTCAGGGGACACCAGATGCCCATAGGGCACCAGATTATCTTCGGGTACAAACAATCAGATCAGTGGTCCCCGACCAGCTAGGGAATATCAGATCAAGTCAGGAGGCACTTAATCAGCTCAGGAGCCCCATACAATCTCAGGGGCCCTCATCAGCCTCTGTGGGCCCAGCTCAGCCCAGGTTGGGGGATGATAATGATGGTGAATTTTTTTAATAGACCTATTGCCACTCAGGAGGTGATTCTAGGGTTAAAATGGAGACTTTGAGTGCAGATGATATTGTTCTACCTTGCAAAAAAACTTCGACCATAGGCAAGTGAAAATTTCGTCTCTGATGCTTGTTTTCCGGCACCTATTGCGTGTTCCATTGGACCTGCTAGTCTCAGTTTCTCTTGCAAATAATTCCAAAAGTATTTGTATTAAGGCAATTTCAGTATGCGTATCTGCTACCTGACAAATTTTTAACATTTTTGACAAAAATACCTAGCTAGGTCAGGTCAGGTCGCTGAGTTATGACGTCATTCCTATGCCCATGCATAGTGATTTTTCGAAGTGGAAATCTAACTCGCTCTTAGAAATGCAAGACGAAATTTCTGGATAACATTCAAAAGCTGTTCAATTGAAAAATGTGATATGTCACAAACAGATGTCCGGTTAGGTCCATAGCCATGTCAGCAGTGGTCACCAAGGGTAAACAAAATTATCTGAGTGTTAAAAATTTTCAATTAAACGCAGTATAACTATTATTTTGTTGTCATGGAGACCATTTGGCTCATACTAATAATCATGGTCATGCATGTTATTGCCTTGTTGGGGTAATTTATGCCTTTGACCTTACATCAAGACCACCCTGCTACCTGAACTGTCGGCCTTGTTCCTCTCTCCCCAGAAGGTGACGGGTACCGGGAGAGCCCTGGTGGAGTTGGTATGTTCTACAAAAGAATGTTACTGCATTAACTCGACTTGATATAAGGTGCTTGGGCACTAACTGATTTTTTCTCTGCAGGGCCTTTCAGAAGTAGTTATTTCCGTTTGATTTCACGTTTATTGCCACTGTAACAATGTGTCTATGCGTGAAAGGGGAGCCTCATCTTGCCTCACCAAGGAAACGGACAGGGTTCATCTGGCGGAGCAGAGTCCCATATCTGGCGGCATTTAATAAGATATATGGCGGCATTTTATAAGACATCTGGTGGCATTTATGTGTTTGTTCCAGCTCAACGAGACGAATGGCATGCAACATGGCCTTCTTAGGTTACGGGATACTTTTATATTTGACCATGACCTGAGGTCAATGACTTCGGTTCAGGGTCAAATAACGACATGTCAAGGTCATGTTGTATACCATTTGAAGTCCTGTGTCATGAAGCAAAATAATTGCCGTATCTTTGTGGGTTGCCTATCTAACCAGGGTTGCCTAGTTTACAAGGGGAGTTTCCATCGTGTTTTTATTCCCCATCTATTCAACACCAGCTCTGGGGCCCCCAAGTGTGAATCAGAGGCCTCCAGAGCAGCTTCCCCCATCCGCCTGTTGTGCCTCCAGGGACTAGACTAGCTCAGTGGCCCCGCCCCGAGATGATGGGAGTTGGCCTTGTGTTCTTATAATCTGTCTATTCAAGACCACCTCAGGGGCCCCTGATGTAGATCAGGGCCACAGAGCAGCTCATGCTTCACCCAGGGACTAGACTAGCTCATTGGTCCCAGAGATGAGGTCATCAGACTAGCTCAATGGGCCACAGATAGGCTCATAGGGCTTTAAACCAGTTCAAGAAGCCCCAGAACAGTTTAAGGCGCCAGATTACCTCAGGGGGCCTCAAGCCAACTTAAAGGGCTCTCACAAGCTCAGCGCCCACACCAGCTCAGGGTACCCTCAGAACCTAGATCCACTCTTGGGCCCCAGATCAGCTCTTGAGGCCCCAGATGAGTTCAGGAACCTCAAGTCAGGTCAGGGGGCAAGATCAAGTCATGGCCACTAAATCAGCTCAGGAATCCTCCACCAGCTCGGGGCCCAAGCAGTTCAAAAGCCCCAGAGCTGCTCAGGGAACACCAGATCGGCCCATAGGGCACCAGATCAGCCTCGGGGACAAACAATCAGATAAGGGGTCCCCGACCAACTTGGGGCCCAGATCAGCTCGGGAATACCAGATCGAGTCAGGAGGCACTTAATCAGCTCAGGAGCCCCATACCATCTCAGGGGCCCTCACCAGCCCCTGTGCGCCGAGCTCAGCTCAGAGCTTTAGAGCTACTCATGAAATCACGTAAGGAGGCCCAGATCAGCTTAAAGGGCACCAGATTAGCACAGGGGGCACCAAACTAGCTCAGAGGGCATCAGATGGGCTCAGGAGGCACCAGATCGACTCAGGGGCATTAGTGCAGCTCAGGTGGCACCAGATCGATCCGCTCGGGGGCCAGATCAGCTCCCAGGCCCCCAGACTATGGCATGAGCCTAAATCAGCTCAGGGAGCAACATAACAGCTCAGGGGACACAAGGTGGGCTCAGGGCCCACCAAACCAGCTCAGGGGGGCGCCAGGCTATCTAAGGAGACATCAATAATCAGCTGAGGGGGCACCTAACCAGCTGAAGAGGCACCATATTGACTTAGGAGACAGAATCAACTTTGGGAGGCATGAGATCAGCTCGGGGGCCCGAATCAGCTCAAGGGGCGCTAAATCAGCTATTAGGGCACCAAGCAAGCTCGGAGGCATTAGACTAACTCAGAGGGCATTATATAGGTTCAGGAGGCACAATCATTTGATCAGTGGGGCACTCGATTGACTCAGGGGCACCAGATCAGCTTAGAAGGCAAGTAATCAGCTCAAGGGGCCAATACCAGCTGAGAGGCCACGAGATGAGCTCAAGGAGCACCAGATTAGCTTCCCCCGTACGATTATTGGCGATGATGAGGAATTAGGTGAACACATACTAGGTGCCCATACTCTTCCCGGGTGCTTGGAAAGGCGACAGAATGCCCTAGCTGACCGAAAAAAGGTATTAAGTTGTCCAACAATAGTTTCAATCGCTACATGCGGTCCAGTTACATCTAGGTTCAACGGCGTAGGGCACTAAATTTCGAGCGGCACGGCCCAAACTGGGTACACCACCTGACAATCAAAAGGGCACCCCGGCAGTGATGGGGGCACGCGCCCCATGTGCCCCCTGGCTGCACCCCTGGACAGTAGATCAACTCCGGGAGGCATTAAATAAGCTCAGGGGCCCCAGATCAGCTCAAGGGGCACTAGAACAGCTAAAAGGACACCAGGCAAGCTCGGAGGCATCAAACTAACTCAGAGAGTATTATATAGGTTCAGAAGGCACACTTATTTTCTCAGGGGGCACAAGATTGACTACGCGGGCATCAGATCAGCTCAGAGGGCACATGATCAGCTCCAAGGGGCACCAGATGAGCTTGGAGACGATGAGGCATTATCTGGAAACGGATTACGTGCCTATACTCTTCCCGGGTGCTTGGAAAGGTGACAGAATGCCCTAACTGACCAAAAAGGCACTTAATTGTCAAACAATCGCTTAAATCGCTAAATGCAGCCTAGTTCCATCTAGACTCAACGGCGTAGGGCACTAAATTTCGAGCGGCACGGCCCAAAGAGGGTACACCACCTGGCAATCAAAAGGGCACCCCGGGATCGATGGGGGGCACGTGCCCCCTGTGCCCCCCTGGCTGCGCCCCTGCGGGGGCGAGGAAGGGGCAAGATCGCCCCCCCCCCGGCTCCTCCTGAAATGGTCACGTCTCTTCTTCAAAGATTAATGGTGCCCCCTGAAATGTCACTTCTCATCAGTGGCAGATCCAGTAAATCATTATAGTAATTCATGCTCAAGCCTTGCCCGCCATTGTGTGCAACGCATTATCTACAGGCAGTCTGACTGTACAAGGGGCTTGACCCCTCCAAGCCCCCCTTCTTGTATTCACCACTGCTTCCACCTCGGACGCCCCTCCCCCTAGAATGCTAGTATCGGTGCTACCGCGATAGGATGTGCCCCAACTCGTTCCTGGTACGGATGGTGCCCCATCCCGATAATGTTTGCGGCTCTAACTACCACCCTATTCCGATTATGTATACCCCCTGATTGGAAATCCTGGATCCACCTTTGTCACTTTTGACGTCCTCATAGGGTCTCTTATTTACTCTACCCTCCTTGGTGACGCCCCTTACTTGGGTTAAGCACTACAACTATTACCCTTCATAAGGTCAATAGCTTAACCCTCGCCCCACCGGGGGCATCGATGGCCTCCCTAAGGTTTTTCCGGAATAACAGAAAAACAGCGGGGCACAGCACCGCAGTTGAGGAGTCTTTCTCTCACCAAATCATTTTCCCATCATCCCTGAATTTTTTTACTCTGGGTCACACTAGGTCAGGTCACCAGGCGAGGTCAACCAAGGTCACCTCACTTCACCTTTTGAGCTCTATCATAGCTACATTTCTAAGCCGATCCATTTGAAGCTTCGTGTAATTCATGAAACCTTCAGGGTCCTCAAAATGCATATCCGGGATTTTTGATTTCGTGACCTGAGGACAGGTCACGAGGTGAACTATTCCATCGAAAAAGCATGGGAAAAGCTGTCTTTTTATTTAAAAGCCACAAAAATTAATGTCAATGTTTATCTTGCTCAGAAAAGCGTTCTTGGACACCCCTTCACGGATCCCAGGGGCAATATTTTCCTTTTGACCTATCCGACGTCCTCACAAGTCACCAGGGGCAAAAACAGTATTTTGACGATAGCTTTTGACCTAATCAAGCTAGAGCGCTGAATCAAACGTCATCGTGTGTGTCTTGTTACTGGTTTTCATTTGATATACAACGCGGTCACTTTCTTACCTTTCGAGACCTCAAGTCATATTAAGTCACGAGGTACCCTCTGGAGGTCAAACCTCTGGCGGGAGGCTATTATGTTTCACATAGCGGAGAAAGTCCTGGCATTTTCCTATCAAACTATTTTTGCTTGATCTCAATAGCTCTAATGGCGTGAGAGCTATGCTCAGGTTTCTTAAAGGGAGATACGCGAACAAATTTTATTGGCTAGATCAAAAGGTCACAAAAGTTGTTTCAGAAGTCCTATTCTCATTTTTGCGAATTCGGCCTGAAAATGCCTTAAAATTGCTCTCAAAGTCAAACTCAAAGTCCTACGGCAAGGTCACTTTCTGACTTTCGTGGCCTTAGGGTATATTAGGTCACGTGGTGACCTCTGGAGGTCAAACCACTGGCGGGAGTTCATTATATGCCACATAGCGGAAAAAACCCTGTCATTTTCCTTTCGAATGTTTATTTTTTACCAAATCTCAAAAGCTCTAATGGCATGAGAGCTATGCCAAGGTTTCTTTCGCATTTCATATTTTAGTAGAAATAGCCTATCTTGATCTAAGTTGACCTCTGGAGGTCAAACCATTGATCTAAGCGCTTAAACATGCGAATTAAAATATTACTGAATTCACACAAGCTATCTAATTCACTTTGCAGATTCGCACTCATCCCCATATTTTCGGAGTTAGAGGGGAAGCATCGATGCCCCGGTGGGGCGAAGTTGGCGCCGGACCCCGGTGGGGTGCGGGTTAAAATATTCTTCTACTCCTGCTAAACGATTTAAATAAATTTTTCAGCAGAATGCGTGCCACTGGGGAATAAGTCAGTGACAAAAGGTGGACCTGAGGCATCCACTGCACTCGGTGCCCGTAAATCTTCTCAGCTTTCCACCTTTCCCAAATATCACTTTATAAACTTATCCCTCGCCTCCCAAAGGAAACGAGAAGCGGCAACTCACAATGTGACTCAGAGCATTGGCGGACGCGGGGGAGGGCGTTCCGGCCATTACTCCTCCCCCAAAGCGCTGGAAGGGGTGCCAAACTATCTTTTGGCCCCCGAAAGGCCGGATAATTTTTTTGAAAAAGGTACATCCACTATGGGTCTGTCGAGCAATTAAATCTTAACACTATTTCCAACGGGCTCCCGGCTACCTCTATTTCCAACAGGAGCTTCCGCCTCCCTAAGATCTCGAAATCTACCCGCTCGATTTTAAAAACTTAAACTGCAATCGATTCCTCTCAGGCTAAACTCCTTTTTTTAATTAAAATTTCAAAATTTTGAAAACTGAGGGAAGGGGGTTCAAAATATACATTTTGCCTTGTTTAGATTACCCGAAGGTCCTGTCTCTTAGGCTTGATTTTCACGAAACTAGTATGGATTGACAGGGAATTGCTTGGAAATGGTCAAATCCCTCACTTAGGTGAAATTCAAAATTCAAGGGCGGTTTTAGGGCCAGAAATGTGGGGGATTATATAAATTGTTTTCATATTTTTTTGCAGAAATGCACACGCCAGGTACAGTGTAATATCTCTGATGTCGAGCAAAGTGCTCAAATATCGAAAATATGTCAGAAGTGGATTCAGGGAGGCTGAATAGTGTGGTAAGACACAAATTACCCTGCCTTTCAGGTATGACTATTTTTCAAATTACCCTGCCTTTATCTACCCCTGGCCGAACCGGGGAACACTCCCGGATCCGCCTATGGATGAATGGTGTCCATTTGGTGTTAAGACTAAAGGCAAATATCTACGATGCTTTGCCTCATTCAATGCAGACACGACACTAAAATACGCTTGAAAGATAGCGAATCCCTTAATTACGGTACCTGAGCGCGCATATGATATCCTATTATCATATAATACATGGATGGGGTCAATATATCCTTATTCTTACCCCTCCCGTCCATTCCGTAGGCAGTTTATATTCACTTTGGAAGAGTTCGAATGGATAGCATTGTAGACAACCCATTTTGAGCTCCTGGAACCGTCTATGGCCAAAAATATACCAAAATACACATCAACTGTCATTCCAAATCTCATTTGGTCCTAGAACTAAATGCATAGTTGCAATGCTTTGTCCCATTCAATGCACACACAACACTAAAACGAGCTTGAGTGCGAGTGAACTCCCCTAATTACGGTACCTGAGCACGCCTATGGCTTCTTATAATCATTAAATACACATATGTGATCAAAGCATGGTTATGTTTACCCCTCCCGAAGATTCTGTACGCAATCTATTTACTTTGGAAGAGTTTGGATGGATAACATTGTAAACCCCGGATTTTGAGCTTCTGGAACCGCCTATGGCCAACATTATATCAAAATATGCATCAACTGTCCTCCTATATCTCAGTAATAACATTCAAACATTACAACTGCTGCCAATTTGCAACGGACAGCTTTATTTTAGGACAAACGAAGCGCAGGCGACAATGCTCGGCTTCGGGATAAACCCCCAGATTAGCGAGCCATAGCGCCGCCTCAGGCCCATATATATTTTCAAAAATGTCAGGGAATATGTGCTACTTAGTTGTAAGAAAAGTCACCAAATTTCAAGAGCCTATCTCAAACCGTTGCGGAGATACTATGGAAAAACCTGAGAGGTGGGCAGAATCTGCTCCCAGCTGGAAATAGAGTAAAAATAAATCCCCCAGGGTAGCGATCATGCATTCGAGAGGTAGCTTATATTAGGTCTGTTCAGCACCCAAATCGCACGTCCCAATCCCCCTTCCCCAAGAGGAGAGATAGACATGGGTTTTGCCCCCAAAACTCGGATCTGCGTCCGCCCCTGACTCAGAGCACCCTTATAGGTACCTGGTTAAGAACTGCGCTCTCTGGCTCAGGTACATCATCCCAACAAAGCCTAACGAACCAACCCTCCTCTTTACAAATTCTCAATACGCCCATGGATCCCGCGCAAACAGGGCCATCGAACCCTTCTGTGTTTTCATTGCCCTTGCGAAAGCGCGGGAAAACCGGCGGCACAAATCCGCCTTGGAGTACTTTTACTTTACCTTTGCAGCATATTTTTTTGACACAAATATCCAAATACCTATCCCGTCGTGCACTCCTAGGATTGCTTTGCTAGCCACCTAGCGGCATTTTCTAATACTATTGAGCACGTGATTTGACGCACAGTTATGTGGGTGATGTGGTTCGTGGCCTTTTTGAATTGTGGGTGATTTAAGAATTTCAATGTGGGTATTTTAATGTGTGGGCGTTTTTAGTCGTGGGTGGTTTGAAATCTCCTTATGGGAGCATTTGTGGGCCCTTTAATCCGTGGGTATTTTAATTTGTGGGCGATTTAAGCCGTGGACAGTTTTAGTTTGGACGTTTAAAGCCGTGGGTCTTACGTTGCGTGGTCGAATCAATTTGTGGGCGTTTTTAACTGTGGGCGTTTCCATAGGGCTCCCTCATTTCCGGCGAGTTTCTCGCACACACGGCCATTTTCGAGAAAAAGTGGGTAAGGGAGGACGCGTACGGTTGTTATTGGGACGGTAATTAGATTGCAATGTTTTCTTTCCTTGATATTGTTTTGCTTTTGGTGTGAGCGTTGACAATAGTTTAAGTGTTTTTTTTGTTGTATCTTGATCTAGCATGGTAGAGTAGTGGTTGATTATGAAGCTCTTTTTTGAGGGTGTTTCAGGGTGCGCCGAATTCTGTCCCTAGTCGCTTCAATTCGGTGCCCATGAAGCAAAAGATGAAGAGTATGTAAACGGTCAAACTTACACAAATACGTTAAGAGCAGCACAAGTTTTTTTAGTCCCATATATGCACATCAAAACGTGGCTTTATTGTGGGGGTGCTGGTCAGTATTTCCAATAATACCCATGTTCTTTTTTAATATTTTTGTTTCCTTTCCAGGGAACATTTTGTGTTAGCTGCTAGTATCATTCATTCAACGCACTCACACTGTACAGAGCGGAAGTTTCCATTTTCTGGCACCCTTACAGGACAGCGGCACCACACTTGGCGGGTCATAGGCTGCTCCAGTCTCTCCTAGCCGCAGCGCCCGGCACAGGCTGTGCCCTCACATGAGGGCTGCGGGCAAGAGCCAGATCGGTGAATCACTTTAAAGGAAATGTGTAATGTAAAGGTTAAAGGAAATTTCACTGATCAGTGTACCGTGGTATACAGTGTACGGCTATCTCCTTGGTAGGAGGCGGCTGCGGACCAGTCTGCAAAGTATGGCAGCAGGCCAGACGAGTCACACCAGCCATCTAAAATTCTCGCACAACCAGCCTCCAAAAATTTGCACCAATCTACCACATACCAGGGAAAAAATGCACCCATTCCTACCCCTACAATGCAATGCTACTTCAATCATTAGTCAGTTAGTTAAGGACTTTTTATAAGGCCCTCTCCTGTGTCTTAATAGCCATTCAGTCATTATTTGTTTAGTTTAAGTGTCACTAACCTCGCAAATTCGCACCAGGTTGATAAAATTCGCACCACTTGGTGCTGTCTCCAAGGGCACTCGCACCGACGAGATCTCGTTGAAAATGCCATACTTTGCACACTGGGCTGCGGAAAAGGCTGCCATAGGTCAGCCTTGATCCAGGGGCCTTCCACACCCAAGAGTGATGCCTTTGCCAGCTGCATCACTGGGGTGGCAATACCCATGTTCTATATATTGGATGAAATTACCCATAATTAGAAAGCTCCTCAAAATTGAAAGTGCCTTCCCATAAATGAAAATGTTTGTTGATATGTAAGCCAGTATGCAAAGTATGGCAGCAGGCCAGACAAGTCACACCAGCAGTCTAGGGTGTGTTCCAGCGCCACCTTAAACCTGCTCTAACCCCCTTAAAGGGAATGTGGCACCTTGGTTGAATCCTGGAATTCAGTGCAATTAGGCGTACTTTTACCCGAAAATGATGAAACCACCCATGATTTCTCTGAAAAATTTACAATAAGCTCAATATTTTTATTTTGAAAATACTCCTCTAGAAAAAGAAATAAATATCAGCCTGTGGATGATGTTACGATCTGGCAACCACTACCATACTCGAAACTTGTCAAGGGCTTTGATTGGCTGATGCTCATCGTGACATCAGCATATGCCGTCACACCGGCAGCTCACAACAATGGCCGCCCGGCGAGGGGTTGATGAGGAGTTGGTGTCAGGTAGGTTTTAGCTTTTTCTACGGAAATATAGAGTTCCAAGACAAATGATATATGGAGTACCGGGTTTTCTGACTTGCTTTAAAACTTGGCTATCTCAGTTAAAATCATGTTATGAAGGTTTCACATTCCCTTTAAAGCTCCTCCAACTTCCTCTCGCCCATGCCAGCGCCTCCTTAAACTTCCTCAAAGCTCATCCAAGCTCATCCCAAACCTGCCCCAACCTCCTCCGAAATGAAAGGTGGTTTTTCGGAGCAGGTTAGGGGAGCTCAATTGGGATGCCTAAATTTCAATTGATAAACTAAAACAAATTGTTTTACAGAGAGACACAATGTTTGTGGGCAGTTAAAGGTTTTGAATTTGTTGTTTTTCTGTATGCCACTTCCACTAAAGTACATTTAGCAAGCATCAGAGGCATTAATCAAATCTTGTTAGTTTCTTAGCTGTGCTATGCCCACCATATTGGTGCTGATCAGGCGCAGTCAGCTGATATCTTCCCCCAAATCGTTCCAGTGAACACCGGTTTTTACACTTGCTCCAACTTACTCTAAGCTACTCTCATATTTTTTGTGAGGAGGCACTGGAAGAAACCCCTAGAATTCTGACACAAATTCACGCCACTAGCCACTTTAAATTTGCACCAATCCACATTAAACCAGGGAAAAAATGCACCCATCCCTACCCACACAATGTAATACTACCCTGTGTCTTTACAAACTTTCACCCATCCCCCACACCCTACAGAACTTTGTCACCTTACCACCACTCTTTACTGTTTTTCAATTACCCTGCTCTTTACACTCAACCATTCAAGTTCAACTAACAACATTCAACAAGACAATGTTGTTTTCTTTTGCGGGAGTTGCGCCAGATTTGATAAATACCAAACCCAATTTCCTCTCTAAATCCTTAATACAAGGGTTTACTAAAATATTTAAAGAACATCTTGCCCATTGCAGTAATCAAGTTGGTTAAATTAAGACTGCACCTGTCACACAGAGCACAACACTGCCGTCTCATCACACCAGTCAGAGTGGTAAAGTTGGGCCACAGCAGTTTGAAGCAGTCCTTTGATAATTATTGCTGAAGGCTTTTGTTCCTGCAAAGCTCACTTTCTAAAAAATTCAACTATAAGTAATGAAAACCCTTTTCTACTGCTGCCTTTTTAATTTGGACCATCCACATACCTCAAATTTATTACTGGTTCGTATGCCGAGCTTACTTTCGAAACCTTATAGTTTGCGGCAAATCTGCCGGACGTAGCTAAATCGGCGCCATTGTTTTGAGGCTGCTTATTTTCAGTAAGTTTTTCCTCCTCCCACATGGTTTCGTTGGTTTTCAGTACTCCCTCCCTCGCACTTGTCTCGGAAATTCGCACCAGGGTAGTCAAATTCGCACCACTTGCTCGTGTCTTGAAAGCCATTCACACCAACGAGATCTCGTCGAAAATGCCATACTTTGTATACTGGTGTGTAAGTACTTCCATGGTGACTGGATGGTACAGCCGGTCAGAATTCAGACCGCTATAGTTCTGAGAAAATAGCAATTAAAGACTCAATTGGTAGTCCAATCTGGATCACCTTGTGAAACCTTGGTCTGTGGTACTATGGTATTTTTTTTAAAGACTTTTACTCATACATACCTACATTATGGACCAGAGCCAGGAGCATGAAGGTGAACAAGACCTTGTCTCTAACCCCCCAGCCCGTCTATTTTTGCATGTTATTCCCCTCAATAATTATGTGTAACCTATTCATTATCAAGAACAAAAAAGGATATGATATTTCTAGCATATTGCAAAAATGTGTCAGGTGATTGTTCTTGCAGTGCGAGGAATCTAGCACACTGATGCATTGCTCTCTTGCTAAAACATAGGTTGAAGAAATTACAAACAAAATTTGCACAATCCCTAATAGTCACAGATCAAAATTTGCTTAATAGTGTTTTTGAAGCTTTCCTTTGACGATGGGACCACATGCAGCAATGGTATGTGAGGGACTACAATGTCATTCCAGGTTTTTGGTATTGTAATTGAGAAAGCAAACATCCTATAGAGTGTTTCAGCCTGTTGTTGTTGAAAGTGTCGGTTCTGTCTTGTCAGTCTGTGGCGCTCATGATAGTGGAAGTGCCTTACCTACACGTCTGGTGGCATTTTGTTTATGAAACTATGTAAGATTAGCAATTTCTGTTCTTTAATTATGTCTTGTAATTTGAGCACGTTCAATCTCTTGAAAAGTGTTGCTGGATTTTCTAGGGCTCCAATGAGCCAGAAATAGTATCTACTGCAAAAACTGGTCAATTTACAATAATTGCACCTCTGCTAATTGAAGAGGCTTTATTAATGATTTATGCACAGTTTGCTGAAATTATGATAATATAATACTCAGGGTTTAGAAATTGGCACAATCTTCTTGCATAATTCACTGGAAAAAATTGTACTGCTGTAAGGTAGATCAGCACAATTATTGACAGTTATTTAATGCCTGGTTATGTAGAACAATATCATAAATGTGTAGTTACCACTTTTGAGAACTATTTTAGCTGATAACCCACAAAGTCAATAAGTTGTTTTATGCTTTAGCCCACTCTCGCCACATGTGGTAGCACGTGTTTTGTAAAACAAATAAAACTGTTATTTTTCTCATGAAATTTATATTTCCTTTTTATGGCATGTTTTTTCTGTCTTATATGCATAAATGTCTTATGTGATTGAAATATTGTTTTAACACAATTTTTTCTGGTTCTTTAAATGAAATCGAGAGTGAATTTTGGACAAATTTTTAAAATGGAGTTCAAATATAAATGTCCTTATTTAAAGTGGAGGCCCCCTCTGAGTTTTCGCATGTGTGTGAATTGACCAGGCAGAATGCTTGATATGTTGTTTTCTGCCAGCCTGGTGTGCTGCCTTGTGATTAATTTTCCCTAGCGCTCCCAGTTTTGGGAATGCACATTTCCAGTTTTAATCCCAACTCCAGTGTGGGGGGGGTTGAAAACCCCCTCGGGTTTTTCCGGCGACACGGGAAAACAGTGGCGTGAAGGGCCGCCGTACTTGGCACACCTTATCCTTGATAAATTCCGCAACATTCCCAAAAATTTGAAGGTTGGGTCATCTTAGGTCAGGTCACCAGTGCAGTTCAAGTAACCTCACCTAAAAAATGTCAGATCTGCATGACGAAATCCATGGAGCGAAGTGGATTGAGATTTCTCAAGAGGCTCTATTCTGGCCGCTTTGCGGTTCTGACAGTTGATGCCAGGGCTCTGCAATTATGTAGGTTGATAGTCCTTTTACGCTAGACGCCCAAACAAAGGCCCTCGAATCTAAGTTCAAAATAGTTTTTGAAAAATTTTGGAACAAATGTTTTCAATTTTGCATTTTTCTCATTTTTATTTCTCAAGCGACAAACTTGAAATTTGCCTCCTTTTGAATAAGCAACAGGGGCCGCCTAAGAAAAAAATTAGAACTGGTCCGACAATATTTATTACACCAAAACGCATTATTTCTAATACAAGCAAAAAGATATTGAAATTTGACGGCCGACTTATAAGCTCGAAATGTCAGAACGCACGCTTCGGGTAGTGTAAAGACAGCCACGTGGAGGCAACTAGGTCAATTTTGTTGTGCTCGGGCATAGTTTTCAGTGGAAAACGTAGAATTCTGACCTAGTCTTTGCCATTCTGCCGGAGTACTGTATTTTTGCTCATTTCTTTTAAATATTACTATCTCGCGATCTAATGCGCCGATTTGAATTTTCATTTTAAATAATGAAAGAACATTGCTTCCGCCTGACAATATTTGGAGATGGATATCGTCATTTTGAAACTCATTGTCTTATCTGTATAAATATAATTTCAGTAGAAAACCTTTTATTTGAAGCTTGTCGGTTCCGAGCACATGTCACTCACAAGCGCAGAATTGGCATGGCTGAACAGGAAAATTAATTGCAGTTATTTCATTCATTTACACTACCCACTTATCTCCAACGGCTTTCGAGTAATTCTTCCGCTGTCTCTTGATCAAGGATACCGGGTTCCAATCCGGGGGTGACAGCGTGCTCTCTATTAGTTATTTCAAAGAAACAGATGATAAACTGACTTAAAGGCTTATGAAGAGATACATTTAGAAGGCAGTATGGTTTGCTTTCAGCACATTATTATGCGGCTCTCCTGCGCCGGTGGGGCGTTAGTCCAGGTCGCAGACCGGGGTTTGAGGTGGCGTAAGTAAGAAATGGGCAAATCTATCGGATTGAATCTTATACTACATAATGGTCCCACCGAGTGCTACAACAAATATTCCGGGATTTTTTCATATTGACCTAAGGTCAAGTACGGACCATGACCTCTCTACTAGAAATACATGGAAAAACAGAAATGGGACTGTATATGTCTAGATAGCTGAGAAAACCTTCATATTCTCCAAATCGTAGTATCCTGGGCCCCTTTCTTGGTTCATGTTGCAATTTTTTACCTTTGACCTCTGAGAGGTCATCTGGGGCTACTTAAGCAGTTTTAAAACTTCATGTCAATAACTTTGCATTGATTGATGATGGAGCTTTTATTTTGATATCTTTTAAGAGTTTGAAGTGCCGTTTTGAGCGAGATAGTCATGATGATTATGCCAAATAAAACTAACCGATAATCGCTCATAATCTAATGTAACTGAAAACGCCAAAAATTATATTAATATTTCAACATCGTGTCTTCGTCAGAAAAAAGAAGTTTTGAATTTGAAAGTCATTGATGGCAATGATTTCTCAATTCAATTTGAATTTACGGCGAACGGCATGCAGGTACACGTGAAAACGTATCTTGGCATCTTGCGAAATTTTCACGTGTACCTGCATGCCGTTCGCCGTAAATTCAAATTGAATTGAGAAATCATTGCCATCAATGACTTTCAAATTCAAAACTTCTTTTTTCTGACGAAGACACGATGTTGAAATATTCATAAACTTTTTGGCGTTTTCAATTAAATTAGATGATGAGCGATTGTCGGTTGGTGTTATTCAGCATAATCATCATATTTTGATACGGTTCCGTTAGTATTGCTATTGCCTGTGGATTGATATGCATATTGACTATGCTAGGTTAAAAAGTGACATTCACCTGACCTGAGATCAGGTCATTTTTGTGTTATGATCTAATATGTTCATATTATACATCATTCGTTTTGCCGTGACGAGAGGAAGCGAATGGTGCCTAAAAATGATGCTAGCTCAACTCTGTCAGATGCTAGAGCCAAAAAAATACTCAAAATGCTACTTTCTTTGACTTGTCATCACCTCAATATTGACCTGTGCCAAAAATTGACTGATATAGCTTCTGAATGATTTTTTATGAGCTATCCACCAGCCTTCGTGTTTTTTTCACTATCCCGCATAGTGACCGAGTTCGAGGGGATGTTCAAACACCCCCCCCACCAGTGTGAAGGTGGCTCGGAGGCCCACCGGGGCGCGGTTTAAAGGAGTGTTCCAATTTTGGATAATTGATTGCATTATTAGGTATGAAGCTATTGGGGGAACTCTGCCCACACTCTCACTGAGGTACACAATTGGGCCATGTTAAGGCCTCAAGAGTCTTTATGTTGACCAAGTATGTTGCCTTGATATCTGACAGATATGTTGTGTAACCTCTTTTAAGTTATTACTGAGAGTGACTTCTGGCTAAGACATTGTTTGGGGTAATTAATTTTTTTAGGCATTAGGGACATCATGGAGGTACTAAACAGCTTGGCATCGGGCAGAAACTCATTTCATGTTGTCCTTATGTTACTGAGTACATTGATGAAGTCTGCTGAGGTCACTGGCTCATGTCACATCATAGAGATGTAAAAACCCAGCAAGCCAAGAGTGTCAATGCCCAGAAACCAAGTTTTAGAGAAGTAGTTGTCAAATTCTTGTTTTTTAGCTGACGGTCGAGTTTGACTGGTTCAAGAGGAGTGTTTACAGTGCATGTGTACAGTGTCAACAGTGTGTGCAGCCAAACAGCGTCAAACGGGATCAGGGCATAGGGCGTGGCCAAACCTGGCGCGAAAGGGGCATGACTTCACATGTCTGTCTAGAATGTGCAGAACTGGAGAGCATGACTGTACATATGACAATGTTTTACACTAACAGCGCACCTGCGGCAGTCACTCCCATGCTGAGGGTATAGCTCAGGGGCTGTGCCAAACTCCAAGCACACGTGTTGTGTACGGTGTGTTCACGGAGCTTACTCGAGAGTTGGACGTCACGGCGCAGACGGGTGGAGCCCAGGTAGCCGGAGTCATGTTGACATCCACACTGTGCACAGGTGCTGTCAACAGGGTTGTGCTAGGGGGTGGTTAAAGAACGGGGCTATTGAGGGCCCGACATAAGCAAGTATATTCTGCACTATTTTATTGTTACTGTCTCGGGATATAAATTTCACCTTTTTGAGCCAAATTTTATCCCTCAAAACTGGGGCCTGAAAGGCCCAAAAACGCAATTTTTTGCCTGTGCCCCTTAAAATTTCATTCTCTTGTAGGTACCTTAAGTGTATGATGATTTGATGTGATTTGATTTGATGATGATTTGATTTGAACCTAAAGTGTATGATAATTACCCCTATTTTGACTGATGTGACGTTGAGGGTGTCAATTTTTTTCAGATATCTTCTGTATAATCGACGTGAACTTGGAAACGCAAGATGTCAGCAAACCGACCAACCCGAAGCAGCTTTAGAACAAGTAAGAAATGCTTTCCGTCTTATCTAGTGTCAACCCCCGCCCCAGTGTGGGGGTAGGGATGTTTGAATAGCCCCTCGGGCTTTTCCGGCAGCACCGAAAAATCGCCGCCAGGCGCCGCTGTACTTGTTACACCGTATTCCTGATCAATTTTGCAACTTTCCCCAAAATGTTAAGGTCGGGTCATCTCAGGTCAGGTCACCGGTACAGGTTAAGTGACCTCACCGCCAAAAAAATAAGATAGCACATGTAAGAGCAAGGTCAATCTATCGGACTGAAGCTGATCACATAATGGGCCTAACAGGTACTACAAAATATATACCGAAATGTTTCATAGCGATTTCTTAGGGTCGGGTACAGATCCTGAGCTCTCCATGGAAATTCATGGGAAAACGAGAATTGGCAAAAAATGGTTTTATTTTTGTAGATAGGTACTACTTAGAATACCTTCTTCTCCCAAAATCTTAGGCCTCTCTGCAGGTTCATGCTGCAAGTTTGGGCCTGTGACCTCTGAAAGGTCATCTGGCAGGTTTTCAGAAAAGGTTCAATAACTTCCCCGGAAATGACGATGAATCTTTCATTTTGATACCTCGACGTTTGGATTATTATTGTGAGTCAATTGATATGCATTTTACTGTTAGTTCATATAGGGTGACCTTGACCTGACCTTAGATAAGACCATTTTTATTATTTGACCTAGTCTGGTTATATCATACGTCATTCGATGCGCCGTAATGAGAGGAAGCGAGTGGTGGATTAACATTTATTCTTACTCAATTTAGTTAAATTCTTAAGTCCAGAACTCTTCTTTAACTTGTGGCATTTTTTTACCTGGCATGGTCTGAATATTGACCTGAGCCAAAAAGTGGCTCATACTGATTCTTCATTAATTCTTATGAGCCATCCACCAGCTTCGCGTTTTTTTTTGCTATCGCATAGGAGTCGAGGGGGTGTTCGACCCCTCCCCCGCCCCGCCCACCGTGGCGAAAGTGGCTTGAAGACCTGCCAGGGCAGGTGTTAACAGGGCCCTCCAAAGTTAGTTGGTAGCAATCTACTGCCATGGCGCACAAATGCGACTGCTCCATAGAGCTTACGTGTTAAATTAGTCATTTTCCGACAGCTGCTGTCATCAGCCTATGGCCGTTGGAAAAGATGTAATAAGGCTGTTAGAAAGCCTGTTCTCTGCTCTTTCCATGTTCTATTTTGCGTTTTTACGTCAGACGCACAGAACTACCTCGAAACATCCATTTTCGAGAACTCTGCAAATGTGCGCCACAGATTTCTTGGCGCACACCCCGTACGCCAGCGTCGGCGTAGCGCAGTGGATAGAGCAATGGTCTAGAGATCAGAAGAGTGTGTGTTCGAGACCTAGTCGCGGCACACGTTTTTAACCGCTAACATTAAGTTTTGCGAATCAATTTAGTCGTTCAGAACTCGTGCAGATTCTTACAACTATAGTTAGACAACAAAGATAAAGCTGCCGCTTTACCCAGTGGCGGATCCAGGGGGAGGGACTTAAGCCCCCCAAAATTTACGAGCCTCTAAAGTTAATAGATAGACGAGCGACTAACCGAGATACTGGCGGGTGAGGCTCGAGCTTCGAGCCGGTGAGGCTCGAGGTAAGCCCCCCCAAATGAATTCCTAGATCCGACACTGAATTTACCCCTATTCCTGTCAAGGAGAGATTCTGCCCATCCATTACGTTTTTTCCAGGATATCTCCTGAACAGTTTGCGATAAGCATTTGAAACTTTCTAGCTTGTAAAACTGGGGCAGATTCCATGGAAGTTTTGAGACTAAATCTTGACCAGGGGCGGAGCTATGACCCAATATTTGGGGAGGTTCTTTTCCCAAAATGAGTATTATTGTATACGGTTCGTTCTTCGCACAACAAAGCCGTTTGTTACAACATTGATATATGTCACAATGATACAATATTATGAATAGGATAACAGGTAATAGCTCATTTACATTTTCAGCTTGTTTAACAGAGGCAGTTACAGCAACAAAACAATCGGGATTTTTAGTATATTAAAATTGTACTTTCCAGAGTACAAGATTGCTTACAGGGCAGCCTCGAGGAATAAAGAAAACTATACCATGTTCCCAGCCAGTGGCGGATATAAGGGAGCTAGGGTGGCTCAAGCCCCCCCCGAAATTTCCGAGTGCATATAGCAAATACATAAGCGGAGCCTGATCTGAGGCAAAGTCCCTATCCCCCTCCGAAATGAAGCCCTGGATCCGCCGCTGCTCTCAGCCCTATTTTTTATAACCGTGCAATGGCATAAGCGCGCTTCGGTATTGTAATTAAGGGGTGTCACGCAGGTGCAGTTTTTCACAGTCCAATGAATGCTACAAGCATCTTCGGTATGCATTCGGTTGCAAGACCGAAAAGACAACAATTCACCCACAGACGGATTAGAGAGACAATACGCTCACCCGGGTTTTGCACAGGCGGAAACAGGTCAAGCAAGATACAAAGTATCAAAAGTTGAGAAACATATATTGGTGCCCATGCATGGCTCCCCGACATTGCCAATATGAATCTTGCCCCACTATTTTGCTTTCTTTCTTCCATCTCTGATGACTTTTTGCATTATACCATATATCTCACGAAGGGGCGACATTTTCCGCCCCTAGCCCTGACATTAAAACGGGCTTCCAGGACTCTGACAGAAGCAGGGGTCAAACCCGTTGCCTAAATTGGGAACGGCAAAAATAGAGAATGCCAATCTCGCAAGGAATAGGTGGATCCAGGGGGAGGAGCACATGCCCCCATTCAATTGATGATCGACGCCCCTTTGAAATTTCCGATGACTCTCCCTAAAAGGTCGTTCCCCGGGATGCGAGTATCAGCGCCCTGCGGTAGAATTTGGCGCCAACTTGATAGGTTTTGCCGACCAAAATTGGCGCCCGCTGATCCGGATGCCCCCACCACCCCAATCGGACACCCTAGATCCTACCATAAGAAGATGGATGGGATCACTAGTCACAACCGTTCCCACAAATGCACTGCTCGGCATCTCCATTGTTTACCCCCCGTCCCCTTCCTCACGTAGACATACAATGAGTCTTCCAGGTCAGATAAAGGCCGCAAACCTCCTCCTCCAGTATGCATACGCCCCATACATCGCTCAGCTAAGTGAAGAAGTGGAAACACAAATTGACCAACTAACTAACCACAAACCCTCACATGAATTTCTCCCCCAGCGTCCCTAATACACTGTGTACCTTTTTTAAATAATGTAATTTATTATTTTTCTATTCTTCATCTGATAATCCACACATATTCAGAAATGATTGAAGGCAACAATATGTTAATTTTTCATAGTGAAATTCGAGACATTGAATTAAGACCAGCTTGCGGTGTTGACATATTTTCTTAACTTCCAAATAGGTGTACTTAATAAATATTTATCAAATGAGTTTATCTCTATATTCAAACCATGTGTTTTTGTTTGTAAAGCCTTTTCATCACCACCTTGCTTTGCTCCACCTGAGTATATAGCTGACTTGGTATTATTTGTGACTTATTAGGACTTTATCTACACCCATCAACTCAACAAAACAAAAAATCATAGCTGGAAAGGCACTAAAAGCTCAATTGCAAAAGCCTCCTTCATAACCACTTATGCTTTTCAGAAAGTCAAATTTTTTTGCAACAGTTGGGGGATGGTGACCTCATCAACCAGTTGAAAGTGTTTCTTCTATTCCCTTGGTTGCAAACAAATTTATAAAAAACACTGTTACGTGCCCAGCACATGACTTCTGATTATCCTCCATATTGGGCTGTACCACAGGGTGCTGAAATTGCTTTCACGCAAGGTGGAGAGTGAGGCCAAAATCCCAAAAAGAGGCCAAAATCCCCTGCTTTCTTAACATGCCTCTTTTTTTGTTTAGTATTTACAGGCTTGCAAGTTCCATCACAGCCTTTTTCCTGGACCTGTTTATTGGTCCTTAACAAACCAATACTTTTTTAGGATAATACTTTGATTTAGGACTGTATTTATGTGCCTTCATAATACAAGCAACAACTACCACCAGTTTTTTTGTTTTGACTGACAGTAGATGAAAATATCTGCTGTAGAATGGAAGTGAAGAATCATCATTCTGCTACCTCCTAGTGGAATGAAAACATTCTGACACTCGGCAATTGTAGGTACCTCATATATACATAGATAGGATCTCATAACCCTGAATCTCTAACCCATTAACATAGTACAAGGAAGCTACATGATTTCTAATGTTTATATATAGAATACATTATTTGACCCTGATGCCATGGTAAATAGCCAACCAGATAAAATCCCTCTTCCCGTTATTTTGATATTCTCCAACTTTCCCCCATGCAAGCACCACACAGGCTACCATTATCTAATGCAAGACGTGGGGTTTAAACACTCAAGCCTCTGCCAGGATTATTTTGCTTCAATGTGTGAAAACCACCAGCCTATATTGATATAGCCTAAAATAGCAAACATACCCAGCCTTAAAAATCATGAGCCACAAAAGGTACAGTCTGAGCCTTCCTCCGAGCTGTGGAAAACTTTTGCAAGGTATTATGACCTCACCCAGTACTGTACTGAGAAGGTAGGTACCCACCTATCTCCAGTAGATATCTAAGATGGGAGAAATGGTTCAATTAATCTTGAATTTCCGGAAAGGTAAGTTGCAGTATCAGGGATAAGAAATGAACCTTCATCCACAATATCCCTTCTAACAGCAAACTCAAATTCTTTCCACGCACTCACTCAATTTCCAGTCTTTTCTCCAACAACCATACTGACCTCAAAATTCTGTATTCTCTGCCTTGGTGATATGCCCGCCTCAATACAGGGCTCGCCAAGGTTACCGAAGTAACTTAAAAAACTCATCGCGTGCACTTGCGCACCCATTCATGACGCCCGAGATCATTTCGGCCCCCAAATACGACAAAGTGACGTCATTGTTCTGAATGGACGAAATCCAGCTGAGGCCTTTTCACCGAGGCCAATTCGGTACTTGGATCTCTTTGGAATCCCATTTCTCATTAATAAACGCACGGTTGAGGGCAATCGAACGCTAGAAATGTTGCTAAGATATGTTTTAACTTGAAATGATTAACAAAAAGAAAAATAAATCTGTATTTTACGAAATATATTGAAAGGTGGAATCGGCCTCACTTAAAGTGGAGATTTTTACCGAAATCACGATGTTGTTCTGAGCATTTGAAAATGTCAAGGAAGCTCTCAAACCACATAATAAAAATACCTAAAGATTACATTTTTATTTTTCTTGAAGAAAAAATGTATTACTTTCCAACTTTTGTTCAGTAAAATAATATATATCCTAATTTATTCCTCAATGTCACCAACACTAAAAAATAGTCCAAAAATCAGGGTTGACTTTGGCAGCCTCCCTGGAAATTATAAGATTACTTTCACATTATTGGTGGTCTTTATAGGAATCTTCGTTTCATTTTGAACCTTTCAAATGTGACTTGTATCCTATTCTAGTGCGAATAATTGCCGAAAATTAAAAGGACGAAAACGAATGCGCTTCGATCCAATCGGCCTCACTGAACAAATACCCACGTGAAGTATTTCCTTCGCCTGAAAATCTGGTAGCAGCCAATCCCAAGCCGGCTTAGGCAAAAGGTATGCGCCATCTTTTGTATTTGAAAGGGCCAGAAACTTCTGTGACATGACAAAGTTTGTTATACCTCCAGAAAACCTTTGTTAGCTCACTGTTCCCATGTCACCGTTGGTGTTTTTTTCTGTGGGTTTTATATTTTAGTTTGGGGCAGTCCGGGGTTGTTTTGCGTTTTGTGCGGCGTTAACATGTTGTCATATCGTTCTTGGTGTATGTGGGAGGAGTAGTACTGGCGTTTGAGATTGGCAAGGGGACGTAATCAGGCAAGATATCACATCAATGGTGGTTGGCAATTCTACTTATATGGTTTGGGTATTCGCTGTCATAATTTAGATGTGCATTTTACCGGTTTTCATTCCCGGGATTCCTCTGCCAAGTGAGGTCAAAACAAGTCCCTGGTGAGCCCTAAATAAATCTGAAAAAGATATGTTTTCCACTTAAAATTGTGAATTTCAGGACACTGCTGTACCAAGTGAGTGTTTTGAAAATATTTGAATCAGCTGGTGCTTGATGCAGTAGGGCACCATATCCTGATGTATGTGCCACTGCAGTAATGTATGTGTAAGGCTTCAATGATAAAGCATACTTAATGGATGATGATGTTCTTACTGTCAATATATGTGTATGAATAAATGGGTCACCCCCCAACACACTGCCATGTATCCTGACTGGCTCCCATGCTTATTTTTAGTGTGTCATCAATGTGCATAATGGACACCTGATTCTTTTAAATGTGTTATGCATTATTGTCAAATTATGCACTGCTTGTTTCTGGCCATGGCAAAACATAGACCCAGTTTCCATGTGCAATGAGACAATCTGGATAGAGCTGAGAATCAGGATACAGGGATCACAGTTTCTGTGACACTTCGGCTTGGATATTGGTGGAACTTTAACAGATAGAAGAGTTTTTTATCACAATTTTGTCTATATCTCTAGCAAAACATTCACACCTCCTTTCACTCCCTTCACTTTCCCTTAATCCAACTATACAATTTTATTTGAAGAATAATTGTTTTGTTTAATGAATGTTGTTTAACAGTTTTATTTGAAGTTTAATACAATTTTCTTCAATTTGATATTGCTTAATGACCAAGAAAGCTTCACCCTCTGCAGACTACTCACCTTTATCTCTGCAAAATAAGGAAAATATTTACAATCATTCTGTCATGTGCTGTCAAACCTGGCTAGCTACAGATAGACGTGAAGCGGATTCAAGCTGTTTCAATTGCCCAAAGCTCTATCAGTATTTTAAATGTATCCTGCATCTGGATACAATGCACAATCCTGATTGGCCAGTCTGCAAAGTATGGCAGCAGGCCAGACGAGTAGCACCAGCACCCAAAATTATCGCACCACCAGCCTAAAAAAAATCACAAGAATCTGCCATATACCAGGGAGAAAAACGCACACATTCCTACCTACATGATGCAATGCTACCTCTCTTATTAGTTAATTAGTTAAGGACTTTTTATAAGACCCCCTCATGTGTCTTTATAACTATTCAGCCATTATTTTACTGGTTTTCAGTGTCACCTTCCTTGCATCCGTCTTGCAAATTCGCATCAGGTTGATAAAATTTGCACCAGTCGCTCCTGTCTCCAAGGGAACTCACATTGACAAGATCTCATCGAAAATGCCATACTTTGCACACTGACTGATTGGCAATGGGAATTGACACTTGGTCATACTTGGATCTTGAAAAACAACAGTTGATAAGAACATAAGGCAGGAAAATTAAGGCCACCATAATATTGAGCTCCCAGAATCCCTCATTACCTACCCTGGAGTGTGATCACATCCTGATGTCCACCTCACATAGGCATCTTGCTTTGACCCTTTCCTCATACAGATTCAATAAATTCGCTTGTGATGCAGGATCAAAATACACAAACCGGGGTATCCTCCGTCCGAATATTATACATGGCGTCCATTTGAAAATTTGACAAACTATCACCGCCATTTCAATGACTTATACGTTGCTTAGATCCCACACAAGACAAAAAATACCCAAAACAAAAGTAAATAGTCCACCTTCAGGACATGTAAGTGCCGTAAGAGGTGAATAAAAGACCAACTGTGTGAAAGCATGCATCTCCCGCGCCGAGTGTAGTGTCTCCTCGTCCAACAATAAATAAATCAAACCAAAAGCGCAGTGTTCGCCGCTATCGAGCAGAGCCCATATACAAACTAAATTTGGAAGAATCTACTATTTCCTCCTAAAATTAGACTAGATGACAATACTCAAATATTTGTATTTAAATTTAAGAAAGTATTTCTTAGGTTGCTGCTCATTTGTTTCTTAAAAATAAGAAATTGAAAACAAAATATTGCTTTTGTGGTAATCTAATCACAAATCATCAAAATAGACTCATGGCGCACATACTAAACTTTGGTGCACCCGTCCTCTATTACCCTGGGTGTTAATGGGAATCACCGATGTGTCATGTGTACTTAGTATTAAAAGAAAACAAATTGGGGGCTGTGGTTGCTGGCTTTGTAAATGCTCTTGGATGGAGCGCGCCAGCCTCTTGTGTTGTTTAATATAAGTACGGCACGATATGTATGAAGCTCGCAGTAGTTCAAAATGAAAATTGTGAGTCTTTGTAGCTGTTTGCCAAGGTAATGCAGGTTTTAACCCTTTTCACCAGCATCTAGTCATTCGTTTTGAAGGAGAATGTGTGGTCATGAAAGCATTTGACGTTCGCAGCAGGGATTCGATCAAAACTTGACAGTTTCGACCCGCGCTGGGTTCCTCTGGGCGCTGGCGGGTCCAGGGGGACCGGGAAATTGGCCCCTAGACCCCCCAATTTTTGCCTATGTTTGTCAAAACTTTGGGCCCCGTTGCCCCCCCCAACTGTCGGCCTAGATCCGACCCTGTCCCTTGGCACCGTTGTGGCCATCGTTTATCGACTGGTCTCCAGCAGGCAGTGACGGCGGAACGTCCGAATTTACATAAGTGGGCACCATGGACTTTTCCAGTCAGCGCATAGGGTTAGGGTTATAATTTCTTATGTAAGGGGGGCATTGTGCCTTGGTGCCACCCCCCCCATTTCATTGGTAGGTATTGATGGCAAATGACAGCTGTAATCCTTTCTTCTCCCCAACGGTTGCTATTGTGGTCTCCACAATAGTTTTGAGCTGAGAAAGGCGAAGGATCATTTTTTCGTCTTAGAATGTATGTTTTTGTGTGAGAATTCACGTAACCTAATAAGAAAGCAGCCCATTTCCGTTATTGGGTGGCTCTGCGACGCCTGGGTTGGATGTGAGGCGGAGAAAGTGCGACTAGATTCCCCTCTGAAAACGCTGGCTTCTTCAGAAACCGTAGGACTAAAGGTAAATGCAGTGAATGTGAAACCAAGGCTTTCGAGATTTTCTTGACTCAATTCCCATGATAAAGCTATCTCTTTTTAGACCGGGTCATATTCGGGTACAAAAACGGAATCGAGACTGCAAAGGCACATAGTGTAGAAGTGTGTTATTGGAAATTGCTAGAAGATTGTTTATTTGTTACCTTCGCGCCTTGTGGAGTTCTGGCCTAAAAGTGCGGGCTCATTTCCTTCAATCAGGTAAATACGTCGCCAATCCACACTTCATTATTTCTGAAGCCCACTTACTGGGCTTTACTGGGCTTGGATTTTTGTGAACTGGAGCCAGGTAAGCGTAAACTGCAGGTGTTGGCATTATTAATTGATTTTTACTCTCCTTTTCTACTTAGTGTTATTGATATTCCACTTATTAGTATTATACAGCTTATTATTTTTACAGTCCCGTTTGTGTGAGGAAGGGATGAAATGACAACTCTTTGGTATTCGACGTGGAAAGCCTGCCTTGTTGCCGTGACCTGCCGGTGAGCCCTGTTGGTGGTGGTTGATGGTGAGACGGAATACACGCGTTTGAGCCGTGCTCCCGGAGCTGACGCGCTGCTTTCTTTCCAGGCATTGTTACGCCGCCACTCTCCCAGAGTTTTAAGGGGTATTCAACAAGTCCCAAAGCAGCGCCGCCCGCTGCCGCCGCCCCTGCGGCTCCAGTGGCTGCATCCCCCACTCCAGCCTCCAAGCTGCAGGTCAGCGAAGCCTAGTGCCGCCCCACAGCCTGTGGCACAGTCTGTCACACTCGCACTCTTGGTAAAACTCTAAAATTTGATTGGACATGTTTTGGGGTCAAATGAATGGTTTTTATCATTTATCAGCGGACGTGTTGTTGCCAGTTACTCTGTATGACATTTTATGTGTACAGTTACGTTGGACTCTTCGTTGTCTGTGGGCATCCCCTCTTAGTTCACGACTTTGTGAGCTATTTCTGTACGCTTACTTAGAAAATCAGTGCTTCTCTTGTCCACGAATCAATATTATCGAATTATAATGTCTACTGTGATGTAACAATGGAAGCAGAGACAGACGGTGAGATTATATTTCATAGCTGCAGTTTAGTCAGGAAAGAAGATTGGAAAATCGTGTTTCTAGCCCAGCCCAGTGGACTCAATCCCTTGGAGGCGTCTGGCTACTGTGCGGCGCTCTGAACTGGCACTTCTGTGCCTTCTCGCCACGCGGCGCTGTGATCGCTGTTTTACAGTGGCCCTATTCCACGCGAAAGCGCCTTGTCGCTTCTTTTGGTATTTGGGACTTGTTGATCAGACGGTCCACGGCCGTCTGTAAGAGTGGACCTATTACCAAATAGATGCAAAGGTTGAAAATATCGTACGAATAGTAATGTCATCACCAAAATTGGCGCTCTATGAAGTCCGGTGCATCGGCGTTAAGATCATTGTCGTTGAATGAGTTGATGAGCGTTGGTTGAATGAGTGTGAAGCGTTGGAAGTATATTTTGAGACCGCTCGTGTTAATCATTTATCGAGCTCACTGCTGGGATGTTGCCCCCGTGTGTCTGTTTGGAAATCTGAGCCGCCTCACTCTTATGTGTTTGACGCCGTGCTGTGGACAGTTCCAGCCACCGTCGGCGCCGTCGACACCAGCCTCTGCCCCAGCCCCACCTGCCGAGGAGAAGCCTCTCCCGGACCAGGACACTGAAATGACTGACGCCAACGGAGAGAAGAAGAAGCCGCACTGGATGCGCAAAGGTAGACCTGCTCAACGGTGGTCCTTCGGGCCTGTACCGGGCTGGCGAAGTAGTTTCTCATATGAAAAGGACGGTTCCTAGAGTTAAGTTGGCATTCCTGGCCATTTAAATTTCTTTTTCTTCTTCTTTTTTTGGGGGGAGGGGGTTAGGCAACTGGGGCTGTACGACACACCGACTGCTGCGGTCCTTTGGTGTCGCCAACCCTCATCCTGTTGGAAGGGTATTATGGGGATCGGAAAGGCTTAAGTGCTGAATACCCGCCCGGGGATTTGAACCCGGGCAGTGGCGTGGAAATCGCTCAGTCTTCCCCCACGCCACCACATCCGCCCGTGGGGGGTCATTCCACGCTGGTATGTGCTTCTCACCCGCTCGTTGTCTTCACACCCGTGCGCTCTGCACTGGTGGGTGTGTGACGCGCGGCGCCCTCTGCAGGCTGCAGCCTCTGCACCGCCGGCCGACCGCTGGGAGTCCCCCTCAGTGGCGCCGCTGCGGCCGGCTGTCGCACGTCCGCCGCCGCCCCCGCCGTTGCGGGGCGGCCGGGCGCTGCGGCGGCCCCGCAACGGCGCCGCCCCCAGCTGTGTGTGTCCCCAGGTAGTGGGCGTGCGGGCGAGAGCCGGGCCGACACCCGACCACGCAGCAGCCGGACCGGGCCGCCGCCCCCAGACCGGCTACCCAATAGCGATGGACCCAGAACCACGCCGCTTTGGTGTATGGCTGGCCAGCGACTTGGGCCTGTGTGAGAGAGACAGAGAGAGCGGTAGCGGTCCGGGCGGCGCCGGCGGCTTGGGCTGCGTGGACGTGGTGAGGCGCCCCTCCCTGACTCCCCCTGCCTGGCCGCGCCGTCAGCGCCCGGCGAGCCGCGCAAGAAGCGCACCAAGGCCATGGTGCAGCAGCGCGTGCGCCGTCACGTGACGCCCAAGAACGCGGTGGTGGCGCTGCGTGAGGCGTGTCCCGACACCACCTTCACCTCGTCTCAGCTGGCCGGCAACAACTCGGTCTTCACCGCCGAGGTGGTGGTACGTCAGTGAGATGTCTATGTTGCTACTGGGTGTGAAGCGGTATCCATAGATTGGGGTCTTATGTACTGCTCATTCTTGCCTCAAGTTCATCCACTTGTTCTGACGTCATTTTCGAGCCGCGCAGTTGAGTTTTGTTTGAGTTTAAAAAGCGTCATCCTTCATGAGCACCAGCAGGCTCTGCGCGCCCACCTCTCACATCGGACCCCGCGGCACCGTGCGCCTCAGGTGAAAGGCAACAAGTTCCACGGCATCGGCGCCAACAAGGCGCTGGCGCGTGCGGCGGCGTCGGAGCTGGCGCTGCAGTCGCTGGTGAAGCGTCCGGAGAAGGTCACCAACCCGGACGGCACGGAGTCGGTTAAGGACGAGACGCCGTGGGCCGAGCTGGCCTCCTTCGCGCTGCACAAGCTGTTCTGCGACTGGAAGAGAGGCGTGGTGGGCGCGCCGCTGAGTCTGGAGTCGGCCGCTACTGACAAGGTGGTGGCCGGCACCGGCTCGGCGCCGCCCTTCTTCGACTTGCACGCCCGGGTAAGTGTCTGCTGAGGCTGAACTGTCTGGTGTGTCCCGTCACGGTGGGTGGCGGGGAGGAGATACAGGTGATAAGATATCTGCGCTGTTGTGCATTGGATTAGCTGGCTGCTGCTTCGAAGAAAAGATAGCGTCCATAATCACTTCTTTGACTGGTAACGAACGTGGACTAAGTGTTCGACGGATATTCTTTTGTCAAGTTTTGACTTGACGGAGCAGCTCTTAAAAAATGTACTTGAAAATGTGCAACCAGGTGTGGCTTGGTGTTTAAGTGAGATGGGGTATTTTGAAAACCATGTACCTTAAAATGTAGAGAATCATTGATAAGATCATTCAGTCTGAACAATCATTCGATGAATGAGTTGAGAATGAATGAACGATGAATGAACGAGAATGGGCGATGAATGAGTTCAGCGCACATCGCCGATATTGTATTCCGAACAGTGGGCTACCCAGTGGCTGAAAACACTTATCTGAGTTGTCTGACGAGTCCTACAAACCACCTCGTCCCCGAATGGAAGCAGCTATCGTGAAAAGGGACGCAATGGAATAAATGAAACCGTCTCCGTCTCTGAAGGGGTTTTTGTCAGGCCGAATGGCATATTATGTCGTTTTCCTGGTGCTCCTGATAGGAGCGCTCATGCAAAGCGCCAGCGCTAAACGGGTGTCTTTGTGGACGCCAGACCTGCCGTTTGTTAATGCCGCTGCCATGGATTGTACCCGCACCCAGCGTGCAGGGGTCTCTGGGGATAGCAGCCTTGATAAAACACTGGGACGCGTGATTTGGGGAGTAGACTTCAGGGCAGTGTCCGAGAATTGGCGGGTACACCCATGTATGAAGTGCATTTTCCTAAAGATAGGTGTGTTTCAGGGTCGTTGAGTATTTTATTGCAGGGTAGCATGGACACATTAATGTGCCACAACAGTTATTTACGACAAATCGATGTGGTGTGGAACACAGGGAATCTGTCTGTGTAAGGCGGGATTCCACGGAAGGCATACATACATTGAACATTTATTGAATGGGTAGTGGGAAAACCTCTAAACAAAGGGCTTAGTAGGAAACCCTTGTTACTTTATGCCTACTGTTTTTTCAAGCTGAAGTCATGATCATTGCGATGTACTGTATTTGCTGCTTCTAATGTGTACCATTTTTCACAATTTTCCGACCGGAGCACGCTGAATGTATCTTTGCCGTCAATTCTTGAAATTCCTCGTCAAATTTGACGGATATAATTTTACCTGTCGATTTTGTGGTCGGTATTGTCCCGATATGGTTGGAATGTGTATTGTATTATTGAATATGTGTATTGTGTATTATAGGAATGTGTACCTTGTACACACATTGACACATTCCTACACACTGACATGATTGAACACTACAATCATGTTAATGTGTAGGAATGTGTCGGTATTGTCCCGACTGGGAAAATTTGTTAATGCCACTGTGTGATGAGAGGCCATTATTTTGACCAGAGACCATGCTGGAAGAAACTAAAATCGGCCATTGGCTGGCAAATTTTTATATCGATAGGGCACCTTATTGGATTCCTGGTACGGACATGAGTCTCTGTTCTGACAGTTTTTCGTTCTCTGTTGCCGGTATGGGTATACGTGTTTTTTTTTTAGTTAAAACGAGATAGTACCAAAAACGTATGACCGCCGTGATCGGTTGAATGGCAGTGATGTCCGTGTTTTTTCTTTTTTTAATCGTTTGACCCGGCCCGAACTGCTCTGTCGGAGGCTGGCTGGAAGTGAGCTTAAAGGGAGATACGCGAAAAAATTTATTGGCTATATGAAAAGGTTACAAAAAGTTGTTTCAGAAGTCCTTTTCTCATTTTTGCGAATTCGGCCTGCAAATGCCTTAAAATTGCTCTCAAAGTCAACATTTCTAGACGACTTTACCGGTACACCTCATATCGATGTATATGACGTACACACGGCTAAGGCTATCAATTTCTCTAAGAATTAGGTCATATCTATCCTAAATAGCGATGTAGAACTTTGGACTACTACAGAAAAAATTACCTTCGAAAAACATTCCAAAACTCTTTTGAACCAGAAATATAGGGCTTAAAAGAAATCACAATTAACCAATCAGAAGCCTAGGAATTCTCAAACCGGGGTCACGTGACACCTATCTGACGCAAAAGTTTTGTCATCCTGGGGCTGAAGCAGAAAATGACTCAAGACCCGCGGTACGAAACCGCTGAAGACTTGAGTAATTTTGTTTTTTCAGTTTTTAGGGCAAACTAATTCATTTTGTAGTTTTTAAAAGCTTTTTAAAATTAATTCAAATACAAATACAGGAGAACAGACATTTGTAATATAAAAAAACATTACTTTTTAACTTTAAATAGTTTTCGAAAAGTAAGTGATGGGTATGAGCATGGGTAAGTGATGGGCATTTTATCGAAACTGTTAATCCATTTCGATAATAAGTGAGTGAGTGGCCTCCCAAAATTTTGCCGAAGATACAAAAATAATTGATAGTTTCATTATCAAGATTTTTCAAATAGCCAGAAACCACAATAATAATTTTTTCGCGTATCTCCCTTTAACGCAGTTGGCCTTATATTTCTTTAGGCACCAGGCTTCTTAGTATTTTTGACGACACTTTTACCGTCAAAGTCTGTGTCACCACCATCCCTTATAATTGTGTGACTTTATAATTCTCTCTCTCTCTCTCTCTCTCTCTCTCTCTCTCTCTCTCTCTCTCTCTCTCTCTCTCTCTCTCTCTCTCTCTCTCTCTCTCTCTCTCTCTCTGTCTCTGTCTCTGTCTCTGTCTCTGTCTCTGTCTCTGTCTCTGTCTCTGTCTCTGTCTCTGTCTCTGTCTCTGTCTCTGTCTCTGTCTCTGTCTCTGTCTCTGTCTCTGTCTCTCTCTCTGTCTCTGTCTCTCTCTCTCTCTCTCTCTCTCTCTCTCTCTCTCTCTCTCTCTCTCTCTCTCTCTCTCTCTCTCTCTCTCTCTCTGTCGTCCGCAGACGGGTACCGGCACTGTTCGCCGTCTCCCGGAGGAGGCCGCAGCATCGGGTACCGATGCTTCTACTACCCCGATCTCTAAGCCCAAGAAGCCGCGTACGGAGAAGCAGCTGCCCGCGGACGCCCTGCAGCGTAACCCGGTACAGATACTGTTTGAGATGAAGCCGGACACCCAGTTCCGTGGGGAGAATGACGGCACCCGCGGCCCTAACGACCCGCTGCAGGTGTCCGTCATCGTGGACGAGCAGGTCTTCTGGGGAGCTGGTCAGTACTCGGTGTGGGGGCCGCGTTGGGACTAGCCTCAGGATGGCGCATACGCTGTTTGAGTCGTGCACTTACCTGAATCACTTCATCTGTTGTCACACCACGTGTTTATCCCATAGCCGCATATTCCTGATTTTTGCTGCTGCCGTGTACATTTTGTAATTTTTATGTCACCATTAGCAGCGCATTCCTTTTCACGAATATGGTTAAATTTTGATGTTTATCCAGATTTGCTTGCTGGGCTGATGGCTGTGTGAAGTCGGAGGATAATCGCAAACACATGACTTAATACCTGACCTCGAATGTATCCACCTCTGATTTTACGCTTCACATGGACCATGAATACCATTCGATAACCCAGCAACCCCGTGTTGACAGGGCGCTCCAAGAAGCTGGCCAAACGGGAGGCATGCAGGAAGGCCATGAAGGCTCTGTACGGGCTGGAGTTCCCTGAGGAGGAGGCGCCGGCCGCCCCGGCACCGGCCGCTGGCGCCGCCCCTGCTGCTGCCGCGGCCACCCCCATGGCCGTTTCGTACCAGTAGGACGGCCCCTGAGGCGGCCGCCCCGGCCAGTGGAGACCGGTGTGTGGATACCGATCCGACCTCTGTCTGTGGTCGCACGGGGACGAGTGGCGGGGAGCCCAGAACTAGGAGGGACTGTAGGAGCAGCGCGAGCACCCATACAGATGCTCCCTGCGCAAGCACTTCTTAATTAGCCGTAGTCGTGTTTCAATTCTGACCGAAGATTTACATTTCACGCAGCTCATGGATGGGAAAGTTTCACCTGGCATGCATTTCACGTTTTGGACACTGGTGTAACTGAAACAGAGCTTGCGCAAAACAAACAATGGCCTGGTATGGTGCTTGCGGAGGGACATTTTTGTTTCTAGAAATATTCGACACCAATCACTCAGAGCTGCGCTATACTGTAAACAGCGTGCGAAGCCGCTCGGGTTGATTATGTTTACTGTACTGACCCTCATTGCGTTTACTTGTTTCACGGTCGTCATCCACTTCACATTGGAGCTCTGCGGAGGCAGCCTGTGCTACCCACAGCCGCAGTGCGTTTGATATAGCTTTGAATTGTGTCGTGTTGTGGTAAGCTTTTCATCGCGTGCGCTAGCCCACGCCGCGGCCACGGCCAGCTGGCCAGCTCCGCCCATCGCTAGGTGTCGTCTGGTGTCATGTGAGTGTTTCGTGGCTGCCTCCTACAAATCGGCACAATACACGTCTCACCACGGCCGCGGCCTTTTGTTTTGCCTGTCGACACGGGCGCCGTCCGGGAGACAGTTATGTGAGGAGGCGCGTCCACTGACTGCTCTCTAACACACGCTGGCAGACGCTCGGAAGCTGTTCGGAGAATGTCGGATGTCGCTGTCCTCTACTGTTAGTGTTTCGGATGTCGCTGCCCTGTATTCGGAGTGCCGGATGTGTCTGTACTGTACTCTGAGTGTTTCGGATGTCGCTGTCCTGTACTCGGAGTGTGTCGAATGTCTCTGTCCTGTACTCGGAGTCTGTCGGATGCCGCTGTCCTGTACTCGGAGTGTGTCGGATGCCGCTGTCCTGTACTCCGAGTGTGTCGGATGTCTCTGTCCTATACTCGGAGTGTGTCGGATGTCTCTGTCCTATACTTGAGTGTTTTGGATGTCGCTGTCCTGTACTCGGAGTGTGTCGGATGTCTCTGTACTATACTCGGATTGTTTTGGATGTCGCTGTCCTGTACTCGGAGTGTGTCGAATGTCTCTGTCCTGTACTCGGAGTGTGTCGGATGTCTCTGTCCTGTACTCGGAGTGTGTCGGATGCCGCTGTCCTGTACTGGGAGTGTGTCGGATGTCGCTGTCCTGTACTCGGAGTGTGTCGGATGTATCTGTCCTATACTCAGAGTGTGTCGGAGGCCGCTGTCCTGTACTGCTGGTGTTTCGGATGTCGCTGTCCTGTTTTCGGAGTGTGTCAGATGCCGTTGTCCTGTACTGGTAGTGTTTCGGATGTCGCTGCCCTGTACTGGTAGTGTTTCGGATGTCGCTGTCCTGTATTCGGAGTGTGTCGGATGCCGCTGTCCTGTGCTGGTAGTGTTTCGAATGTCACTGTCCTGTACTGGTAGTGTTTCGGATTTCGCTGTCCTGTACTGATAGTGTTTCGGATGTCGCTGTTTTATACTCGGAGTGTGTCGGATGTCGCTTCCCTGTATTGGTAGTGTTTCGGATGTCGCTGTCCTATACTCGGAGTGTTTCAGATGTCGCTGTCCTGTACTGGGAGTGTGTCGGATGTCGCTGTCCTGTACTGGTAGTGTGTCGGATGCCGCTGTCCTCTACTTGGAGTGTGTCGGATGTCTCTGTCCTATACTCTGAGTGTGTCGGATGTCACTGTCTTATACTCGGAGTGTTTCGGATGTCGCTGTCCTGTACTGATAGTGTTTCGGATGTCGCTGTCCTGTATTCGGAGTGTGTCGGATGCCGCTGTCCTGTACTCGGAGTGTGTCGGATGCCGCTGTCCTGTACTCCGAGTGTGTCGGATGTCTCTGTCCTATACTCGGAGTGTGTCGGATGTCTCTGTCCTATACTTGGAGTGTTTTGGATGTCGCTGTCCTGTACTCGGAGTGTGTCGGATGTCTCTGTCCTATACTCGGAGTTTTTTGGATGTCGCTGTCCTGTACTCGGAGTGTGTCGGATGTCGCTGTCCTGTACTGGTAGTGTGTCGGATGCCGCTGTCCTCTACTTGGAGTGTGTCGGATGTCTCTGTCCTATACTCTGAGTGTGTCGGATGTCACTGTCTTATACTCGGAGTGTTTCGGATGTCGCTGTCCTGTACTGATAGTGTTTCGGATGTCGCTGTCCTGTACTGGTAGTGTTTCGGATGTCGCTGTCCTATACTCAGAGTGTGTCGGATGTCGCTTTCCTGTACTGGTAGTGTCTCGGATGTCGCTGTCCTGTATTCCGAGTGTCGGATGTCACTGTTCTGTACTAGTAGTGTTTCGGATGTCGCTGTCCTATACTCGGAGTGTGTGGGATGTCGCTGTCCCATACTCGGAGTGTGTCGGATGTCTCTGTCCTATACTCGGGAGTGTTTCGGATGTCGCTGTCCTCTACTCGGAGTGTGTCGTATGTCTCTGTCCTATACTCGGAGTGTTTCGGATGTCGCTGTCTTGTACTCGGAGTGTGTCGGATGTCTCTGTCCTATACTTGGAGTGTTTCGGATGTCGCTGTCCTGTACTCGGAGTGTGTCGGATGTCGCTGTCCTGTACTCGGAGTGTTTCGGATGCCGCTGTCCTGTACTTGGAGTGTGTCGGATGTTTCTGTCCTGTGCTCGGAGCGTGTCGGATGCCGCTGTCCTGTACTCGGAGTGTGTCGGATGTCTCTGTCCTATACTCTGAGAGTTTTGGATGTCTCTGTCCTGTACTCGGAGTGTGTCGGATGTCTCTTCCTATACTCGGAGTGTTTCAGATGTCGCTGTCCTGTACTCAGTGTGTCGGATGGCTTTGTCCTATACTCGGGAGTGTTTCGGATGTCGCTGTCCTGTACTGGTAGTGTATGTCGCTGTCCTGTACTGGTAGTGTTTCGGATGTCGCTGTCCTGTATTCGGAGTGTGTCGGATGCCGCTGTCCTGTACTCGGAGTGTGTCGGATGCCGCTGTCCTGTACTCCGAGTGTGTCGGATGTCTCTGTCCTATACTCGGAGTGTGTCGGATGTCTCTGTCCTATACTTGGAGTGTTTTGGATGTCGCTGTCCTGTACTCGGAGTGTGTCGGATGTCTCTGTCCTATACTCGGAGTGTTTAAGATGTCGCTGTCCTGTACTCGGAGTGTGTCGGATGTCTCTGTACTATACTCGGATTGTTTTGGATGTCGCTGTCCTGTACTCAGAGTGTGTCGAATGTCTCTGTCCTGTACTCGGAGTGTGTCGGATGTCTCTGTCCTGTACTCGGAGTGTGTCGGATGTCTCTGTACTATACTCGGATTGTTTTGGATGTCGCTGTCCTGTACTCGGAGTGTGTCGAATGTCTCTGTCCTGTACTCGGAGTGTGTCGGATGTCTCTGTCCTGTACTCGGAGTGTGTCGGATGCCGCTGTCCTGTACTGGGAGTGTGTCGGATGTCGCTGTCCTGTACTCGGAGTGTGTCGGATGTATCTGTCCTATACTCAGAGTGTGTCGGAGGCCGCTGTCCTGTACTGCTGGTGTTTCGGATGTCGCTGTCCTGTTTTCGGAGTGTGTCAGATGCCGTTGTCCTGTACTGGTAGTGTTTCGGATGTCGCTGCCCTGTACTGGTAGTCTTTCGGATGTCGCTGTCCTGTATTCGGAGTGTGTCGGATGCCGCTGTCCTGTGCTGGTAGTGTTTCGAATGTCACTGTCCTGTACTGGTAGTGTTTTGGATTTCGCTGTCCTGTACTGATAGTGTTTCGGATGTCGCTGTTTTATACTAGGAGTGTGTCGGATGTCGCTTCCCTGTATTGGTAGTGTTTCGGATGTCGCTGTCCTATACTCGGAGTGTTTCAGATGTCGCTGTCCTGTACTGGGAGTGTGTCGGATGTCGCTGTCCTGTACTGGTAGTGTGTCGGATGCCGCTGTCCTCTACTTGGAGTGTGTCGGATGTCTCTGTCCTATACTCTGAGTGTGTCGGATGTCACTGTCTTATACTCGGAGTGTTTCGGATGTCGCTGTCCTGTACTGATAGTGTTTCGGATGTCGCTGTCCTGTACTGGTAGTGTTTCGGATGTCGCTGTCCTATACTCAGAGTGTGTCGGATGTCGCTTTCCTGTATTGGTAGTGTCTCGGATGTCGCTGTCCTGTATTCCGAGTGTCGGATGTCACTGTTCTGTACTGGTAGTGTTTCGGATGTCGCTGTCCTATACTCGGAGTGTGTGGGATGTCGCTGTCCCATACTCGGAGTGTGTCGGATGTCTCTGTCCTATACTCGGGAGTGTTTCGGATGTCGCTGTCCTGTACTCGGAGTGTGTCGGATGTCTCTGTCCTATACTCGGAGTGTTTCGGATGTCGCTGTCCTGTACTCGGAGTGTGTCGGATGTCTCTGTCCTATACTTGGAGTGTTTCGGATGTCGCTGTCCTGTACTCGGAGTGTGTCGGATGTCGCTGTCCTGTACTAGGAGTGTTTCGGATGCCGCTGTCCTCTACTTGGAGTGTGTCGGATGTTTCTGTCCTGTGCTCGGAGCGTGTCGGATGCCGCTGTCCTGTACTCGGAGTGTTTCGGATGTCTCTGTCCTATACTCTGAGAGTTTTTGATGTCTCTGTCCTGTACTCGGAGTGTGTCGGATGTCTCTGTCCTATACTGGTAGTGTTTCAGATGCCGTTGTCCTCTACTATGGAGTGTGTCGGATGGCTTTGTCCTATACTCTGAGTGTTTCGGATGTCACTGTCCTATACTGGTAGTGTTTCGGATGTCGCTGTCCTGTACTGATAGTGTTTCGGATGTCGCTGTCCTGTATTCGGAGTGTGTCGGATGCCGCTGTCCTGTACTCGGAGTGTGTCGGATGCCGCTGTCCTGTACTCCGAGTGTGTCGGATGTCTCTGTCCTATACTCGGAGTGTGTCGGATGTCTCTGTCCTATACTTGGAGTGTTTTGGATGTCGCTGTCCTGTACTCGGAGTGTGTCGGATGTCTCTGTCCTATACTCGGAGTTTTTTGGATGTCGCTGTCCTGTACTCGGAGTGTGTCGGATGTCGCTGTCCTGTACTGGTAGTGTGTCGGATGCCGCTGTCCTCTACTTGGAGTGTGTCGGATGTCTCTGTCCTATACTCTGAGTGTGTCGGATGTCACTGTCTTATACTCGGAGTGTTTCGGATGTCGCTGTCCTGTACTGATAGTGTTTCGGATGTCGCTGTCCTGTACTGGTAGTGTTTCGGATGTCGCTGTCCTATACTCAGAGTGTGTCGGATGTCGCTTTCCTGTATTGGTAGTGTCTCGGATGTCGCTGTCCTGTATTCCGAGTGTCGGATGTCACTGTTCTGTACTGGTAGTGTTTCGGATGTCGCTGTCCTATACTCGGAGTGTGTGGGATGTCGCTGTCCCATACTCGGAGTGTGTCGGATGTCTCTGTCCTATACTCGGGAGTGTTTCGGATGTCGCTGTCCTGTACTCGGAGTGTGTCGTATGTCTCTGTCCTATACTCGGAGTGTTTCGGATGTCGCTGTCCTGTACTCGGAGTGTGTCGGATGTCTCTGTCCTATACTTGGAGTGTTTCGGATGTCGCTGTCCTGTACTCGGAGTGTGTCGGATGTCGCTGTCCTGTACTCGGAGTGTTTCGGATGCCGCTGTCCTGTACTTGGAGTGTGTCGGATGTTTCTGTCTTGCTGGTGTCGGATGCCGCTGTCCTGTACTCGGAGTGTGTCGGATGTCTCTGTCCTATACTCTGAGAGTTTTGGATGTCTCTGTCCTGTACTCGGAGTGTGTCGGATGTCTCTTCCTATACTCGGAGTGTTTCAGATGTCGCTGTCCTGTACTCAGTGTGTCGGATGGCTTTGTCCTATACTCGGGAGTGTTTCGGATGTCGCTGTCCTGTACTGGTAGTGTATGTCGCTGTCCTGTACTGGTAGTGTTTCGGATGTCGCTGTCCTGTATTCGGAGTGTGTCGGATGCCGCTGTCCTGTACTCGGAGTGTGTCGGATGCCGCTGTCCTGTACTCCGAGTGTGTCGGATGTCTCTGTCCTATACTCGGAGTGTGTCGGATGTCTCTGTCCTATACTTGGAGTGTTTTGGATGTCGCTGTCCTGTACTCGGAGTGTGTCGGATGTCTCTGTCCTATACTCGGAGTGTTTAAGATGTCGCTGTCCTGTACTCGGAGTGTGTCGGATGTCTCTGTACTATACTCGGATTGTTTTGGATGTCGCTGTCCTGTACTCAGAGTGTGTCGAATGTCTCTGTCCTGTACTCGGAGTGTGTCGGATGTCTCTGTCCTGTACTCGGAGTGTGTCGGATGCCGCTGTCCTGTACTGGGAGTGTGTCGGATGTCGCTGTCCTGTACTCGGAGTGTGTCGGATGTATCTGTCCTATACTCAGAGTGTGTCGGAGGCCGCTGTCCTGTACTGCTGGTGTTTCGGATGTCGCTGTCCTGTTTTCGGAGTGTGTCAGATGCCGTTGTCCTGTACTGGTAGTGTTTCGGATGTGGCTGCCCTGTACTGGTAGTGTTTCGGATGTCGCTGTCCTGTATTCGGAGTGTGTCGGATGCCGCTGTCCTGTGCTGGTAGTGTTTCGAATGTTACTGTCCTGTACTGGTAGTGTTTCGGATTTCGCTGTCCTGTACTAGTAGTGTTTCGGATGTCGCTGTTTTATACTCGGAGTGTGTCGGATGTCGCTTTCCTGTATTGGTAGTGTTTCGGATGTCGCTGTCCTATACTCGGAGTGTTTCAGATGTCGCTGTCCTGTACTGGGAGTGTGTCGGATGTCGCTGTCCTGTACTGGTAGTGTGTCGGATGCCGCTGTCCTCTACTTGGAGTGTGTCGGATGTCTCTGTCCTATACTCTGAGTGTGTCGGATGTCACTGTCTTATACTCGGAGTGTTTCGGATGTCGCTGTCCTGTACTGGTAGTGTTTCGGATGTCGCTGTCCTGTACTGGTAGTGTTTCGGATGTCGCTGTCCTGTATTCGGAGTGTGTCGGATGCCACTGTCCTGTACTGGTAGTGTTTCGGATGTCGCTGTCCTATACTCGGAGTGTGTCGGATGTCTGTCCTGTACTCGGAGTGTGTTGGATGTCTCTGTCCTATACTCGGAGTGTGTCGGATTTCTCTGTCCTATACTTGGAGTGTGGGATGTCTCTGTCTTGTACTCGGGGTGTGTCGGATGCCGCTGTCCTATACTGGGAGTGTGTCGGATGCCGCTGTCCTCTACTTGGAGTGTGTCGGATGTCTCTGTCCTATACTCTGAGTGTGTCGGATGTCACTGTCTTATACTCTGAGTGTGTCGGATGCCGCTGTCCTGTACTGGGAGTGTGTCGGATGTCTCTGTCCTATCTGTGTCGATAGTGTGTTGGATGTCTCTGTCCTATACTCGGAGTGTGTCGGATATCTCTGTCCTGTACTCGGAGTGTGTCGGATGCCGCTGTCCTATACTCGGAGTGTGTCGGATGCCGCTGTCCTCTACTTGGAGTGTGTAGGATGTCTCTGTCCTATACTCGGAGTCTGTCGGATGTCACTGTCCTATACTCGGAGTGTGTCGGATGCCGCTGTCCTGTACTGGGAGTGTGTCGGATGTCTCTGTCCTATACTCGGAGTGTGTCGGATGTCTCTGTCCTATACTCGCAGTGTGTCGGATGTCTCTGTCCTGTACTCGGAGTGTGTCGGATGCCGCTGTCCTAACTCGAAGTGTGTCGGATGCCGCTGTCCTGTACTTGGAGTGTGTCGGATGTCTCTGTCCTGTACTCGGAGTGTGTCGGATGCCGCTGTCCTCCCACCGCTGCGGTTTGTCATCAGTGGCGGTGCTCCTGACGGAGGGAGATGGCTCCTCAGCAGGAACATCCAGAACTGTCAACCTCTTAAAGATACAGCACTGTCGGTGCAGGCTCGTCGGGGCGCTATGTCCGGGCTGTGCCTGGAATGACACGGTCAGACTGCCAACTCCTGCAGACACGGCTGTAGCGAGTTCAGCACCAAGGTCACTGTCCCCTAAAAGGAGCGTGGTCGATACTCGCACTGACCGTGCTCATTACCCCCTGGTTGCCAGTGTGGCTCTCAATTATTGATGCCGTGTAAGCTACGACCTCAAACGTAGGCGAGGCATGGTATGGGATGCAAGTTTTTGGCCTTACAATAGATCTGAATGGCGTTCAGGGCGCGTGGGCAAATTTTGAAAATTGCCGATCCCATGGCAACGCCGGCGTAATGAATCAGCTGCTGCTGTCAGCAGACTTGTTGAGTCGCGACTCAGAGTAGGAGTCGACTCAAATTTTGCTCGAGTCAGAGTTGAGTCGACTCAACTTCATGTTTGGGTTAAACAGAGTCGACTCAACTGGACAACCAGTTGAGTCGAGTCAGAATCGGAGTCAGCCTCCATGCTGTGAGTCAAGAATTGAGTCGACTCAACACTATTTTCTTAACAAAAGTGATCATATGACTGACATTTTTGAAATTTTCACATCTAATTTTGAAGGATTTCATATTGCTATTTGGTAATAACATGTAATTCATTATTCTCATATCCACACTAGACCCATGCCTGGATCAGTTGTTAGCAACACAAGTTATGTAAAATATAGTTTAAAAAGCACACACATTTGAGTTTTTCCGTTTAATCCTAGCAATGGCATGCAGAATCATACAGAAAAACGTATGATTAGGCACAAAATCAGACTTTTTCAACTTTGAAAATGCACACCATCCAAAATCCTAAGCTCATTCTCATGCAAAAGGTATTTCACTCTTAGGAAGCCATATCTTTATTTTGTTTTCTTCCTTCCTTTCGCTAAAATACTCAATAAACATGTGTCAGCATCAGAAAGAGGGTACCAAAAATCTTATTTTGCACATAAGCCTTGAAACGGGTCGAAACGGAAACTAAAAGCTTCAATTATCTGCTTATTTCAAAGCACTATCTTGATTTGCCGTGGTTTGAGAACACCCACTGGTAGATAAAAAAACTGCCTATTTACGGAAAATGGATATCAGTCCTACCTCTGACGTAGCCTGAGTAATTTCAAACTGTGAAACTGATAAACTGAAAAATATACATCAATCCTCTCACTCACAAACAACCAACGCCCGCCCTTCAAATTATGATGATGCGGATTATTTTTATTTACCACTCTCACACTGTTTCCCCGCGCGCGCCACACTAGTAACAAACCGATCATGGTGCGCAACAAAATGCTGGAGTAGTAGCCGTGTTATTCTGCCGAGTAGAACGCATAAAAGTATGCCGCACGCTTGCGCAGTGAGGTATTTTGTAGTCATGATACGGTACTGCGCATGCGTGCGGCATACTATTTTGCGTTCTGCCGGCAGAATAACACAATGACACGGCTGGTTATTTAGGCTTTAGTACCCCGAAGGCATGATTACCTTCACGTGAACCTGCAGATTTTTCTTCCGCCTTTTTAGTCACGTGATTTTACAGTGCTATCCATCGTCAGGTTTGCGCTACCCGAGGCTAGGTTCGTAAGGTCTTTAATGCGCCGTCTGTAACGTTTACGTGTTTACTGCAGCATTTTCGGGAGGACAAGGCGAGTGTTCATCATCGCTTTTGGTTTTGGTGAGGTGCTGGATAGGGGCAGTGCACAGTGTAGTATTTATTTCTAATTTAAGTTCGTCACGGGATTGTTCAGAATGTTCTGGGGCAGCATAGGCGGATCCAGGATTGCCGATCGGAGGGGGCACCTTCCGGACCAGGGGGGCGCCACTTATGACCGGCAAAACCTATCAGGTGGGCGCCAAATCCTTTCGGTGGGCGCCGACTTTCGCGTCCTGGGAGGGGGGTGGGAAGCGACATTTCAGGGGGCGCCATCGACCTTTCAGGGGGCGCCGAGGGTCGATCGGGGGGGCACGTGCCCCCTGCCCCTGGATCCGCCTATGTGGGGCAGGGATTGCCGCTCAAAATATCATATGTTGAAATATGGATTCCTATTTTTGCAGTTGAAACGTCGCTTATTGCTTCTATTATGACTGCTCATGAAAGACATGCCTTTAAAATGCAAAGCCATCAGGCCTTCCTCATACTCACCTGTTCGCGATTACCATCTTTTTTCATTCCTATGCAGGAATAATTTCTGTCATGAATTAATGAATTGAAATTGGCATATTATGAAAGGAAATGTGCAGTTAGATTAAAGGCATGAATAAATATACTGGATTTTGCATACTTTTGAAGGAAATGAGCATTTTTTCTGTGCATATTTTGCCACTATTCTGAGTCGGAATTGACTCCGACTCAATGCTGATTTGAGTCGAAATCGAGTCGACTCACTTCTGAATTTGGCCTGAGTCGAGTCGGCTCACCATTTTCAACTCAGTGAGTCGAGTCAGAATCGGAGTCAGCCATTTAGCTGTGAGTCAGAGTTGAGTCGACTTAAGAAAATTTGAGTCATCAACAAGTCTGGCTGTCAGCAGCAGCTGCGGTGTCTAGCTTAAGCTTCCCTCCGAGACTACCATGTTCACCAGGCTCATGGAAGGCCATCTCCCGTCACGCATACAGAAGACGGCATCGCAGCGGCGGCTGCGCACCAGCTCCGCGCGGGGCGCGGGTCCGGCTCAGCGCAATATCCACACTGCATCCGGGCCAGGGGGCAGCAACCTGCGCACGTCGCAACGCCTGCTGCCCCAATGTCCTGCGCTAATGGGGCTCCGCCTTCGACCGACAGGGGCACATCTCATCAACGTTAAAAGTTTCCCCTCATACAACATACCGACCAACAAAGTGACGTTTCTGAAAATTGCCAACCTAGTCCCAACGAAACGACATTACAGGGGGAGCCATCGACCTTTTTTACGATGAAGAGACTACTGTGAAACACCCAAATGGGTTAAAGGTCATTATTCGATGCAGTGTTTTGAGTGGTTCTGTTCACCTGGTGTGATCTACGTTCCATTATGGACAGGGAATTTGATGAAAAACCAGTGGGGGAGGTATTTCTTGTGCTGGCCATTATAGTATCTTCAGGGGATCAAGACCCCATTGGGAGGGGGAGGGGGTAATAAAACTTACACGCGCTAGTGTAAAATATTTCCCAATTAACCCTTGCTCGGTGGGGGGTGTTTGAACACCCCCTTGGGTTTTTCCGGCGGCACGAAAAAACGGCGGCGCGAAGCGCCGCCGTACTTGTCACACCTTATCCTTGATCAATTCGCAATTTTCCCCAACATTTTAAGGTTGTGTCATCTCAGGTCAGGTCACCAGTGCAGGTTAAGTGACCTCACCTAAAAAATGTTTAAGGTAGCATAAGTAAAATATGCGCGAATCTATCGGATTGAAACTTATACCACATAATGGGCCCCCACCAAGTGCCACAACATATATTCCGGGATTTTTTATATTGGTGACCTAAGGTCAAGTATGGACCATGACCTCTCCATTAGAAATGCATGGGAAAAACGAATTTGGCTGTATTTGTGTGGATACAGGTGAGAATACCTTCATATTCTCCAAATCGTAGTATCCTGGGCCCCTTTCCAGCTTCATGTTGCAATTTTTTCACCTGTGACCTCTGAGAGGTCATCTGGGGCCATTTAAGCAGTTTTCTGACTTAGGTTAATAACGTTGCATGAAATGGTGATACAGCTTTTATTTTGAAATCATTGCGTTCGAATTGCTATTGCGAGACGATTAATGCGCATATTGACTATGCTAGGCTAAAAAGTAACCTTGACTTGACCTGAGGTCAGGTCATTTTTGTGTTTTGACCTATTATGGTCATATTATACATCATTCGATTTGCCATGACGAGAGAAAGCGAATGGTGACCAAAAATGACTCCAACTCAACTCTGTCAGACGCTAGAGCCCAAAAACTTTACCCAAAATCCCACTTTCCTTGACCTGTCATGACCTCAATATTGACCCGAGCCAAAAGTGACCGATATAGTTTCTTCATGAATTTGTATGAGCTATCCATCAGCTTTCGCGTTTTTTCGCCATCCCTCATAGGGGCCGAGTTCGAGGGGGTGTTCTAACACCCCCCACCAGGGCGGAGGTGGCTCGTAGGCCCACCGGGGCGCGGGTTAATAAACTATTTTCTCATTTTTCTTTCTGAGTATGGAAGGGTAGGTAAATTCCTAAAGTATCGAACGCATGTGGTTCATAGGCTAAATCGAGACAAGCTTTTATGCAGATATTTACTATGATGTATGGCTGTTGCTGTCAAAATCATCTAGGGAGTGTAGTGCAGAAAAAACAATAATTTGTAGGGTTTATTAACGTTGCAACTGTCAAGGTCATATGGCATCGCCAGCTCTTTCCCTGTTGGAAGAGTTTCTCGGGAGCCAGTTTGATGGTTTTGATGAGGGGCTGTGGCCGAATATATCACCTCTCCCAATTTTCAACATCAAGGATTGGATGAGAAAGGCCAACTAACCAACTTATGGATTTTACAGTACAAGCTTGATGCAGCGATCTTACTAGAAACTTCACGTATGGTGCCACCACAATAATTTCATTTATTTATCTCATTGTCCACGAAGTGAGTCCATTTAAAGACACAGTCAAATTAATCGTCAGCCAGTAAGCACCAACGATACATTGTCATTGCATAAAACTTAACGTTATATACAATATATGAACACATGTATACAATGGTATGTCCAGCAATAAAATCCCATAATTTCCAGTCTTAACACCCGCACTGGAGGGGTCTGGCACTAACGCGCACTGGATGGGGGCCTGGTAGGCCCCCTAAGATCTCGGAAACTAAGAGGATTAGAAAAACGCCACTTGGTAGGTGGGTGGGAGCTATGGTGGTCTACATGATGACCAATTTTCATTGACCTAGGTCAATATCTTCAAGGTCAAACGAGGTCGTAAAGGTCAAATATTGACCATGCTGGGATCGATTGGTAAATGTTGTGATTATGCAGGAAATGGCGGGAATAAGCTAAAGGCGGACAAGGTTCACAGAGAAGAGGTCTCAAAGAGGCTTCCCCACAGCTTTTGGGTCAAGGTCATTCAAGGTCATTGACCTTTAAGGTCACCATATGGTATACTACTTATTATTTACACTTTGACTAACACTGTAGCCACTGTTTGGCGGGAAATGAGGATTGACCTTTCCCAATGGCCTTTGACCTTGACATTTGACCTTGGCCTTCGTATTGGGGTACCCTATCGATGACGTCATAGCATAATATATGTCAGACGGGTTAACGTCATTTGGGCGGACGCACAGTGGTCAGTGACCTTGAAAGTGCAGATATGACCTTGACCTGTGACCTTTGACCTTGAAATTGACCTTCATGTGAAGTGACCTTGACATATAGTCCCGCTTATATGACGTTATGACGTCACCTCTCGGTCTTCAATGCAAGCTAACTGGTCCGACCGCGCGTTTACGGCGATCTCAAAATGCAGGTCTGACTTTGAAAGCCTATAAGTCAAAAAATTTTCGGCCGATTTTCAAAAAGTCTTCACCAATCGACGCGCTATTAAATTCTGTTAAAGGTGACCACGTTTCGTTTTTAGGCTACAAGCGGTTCTCCGGCCACCTCGGAAAACAGGTGGGGGGGCCTCCGAGGCGCCCCCCCTCCAGTGCGCGTGTTAAACTATAACCAACATTTAAAACGAAGCCACATAGCCCAAAAGTGTGTTTCTAAATGCACACATCTAGTGAACACCGGTCTAGGAACTCATTTGTCTCCCAGGGTATCCTGAACGGGCCTTTCAAAGTGCTGATAAGAACATATGGAGTGTGAATACATGTCATTTGTCTTGCTGTTCTCACTGGAACACTGAATGAGAATGCTTCTAGCAGCAATGATGATTTGCTTTATACCCGAGTACATTTCTTAGAAATAATGCCATGCTGAGTTCTACAAGATGCTAGTAAAGTAAGCCTAAAATGTTTCAGTAATTCTTCGTAGACTAATGATTTGCATTGCAGTCTTAGCCACATGAGAAACTTGTTTTGCACTCTTTCTATTATATTCATATGTGATGCTGCCGCCCCAATCCATATGACGGAGCAGTAGCCTAGTGCGGATCGAACGTGAGCGTTATAGTAAGAAACAAGGACGGCTGACCTGCTGAAGCATCCTCTCGCGTCAGCCCTTTGAAGACGGCGAATGAAAAAAACCGGATGACTTAGGGGAGAGGGTGGTAAGACGGGCATGGTAGGTAAGATGGGCACAAGTTTTGTGGACCAAACCAGCAATAGTATAAATGTCCCATTACTTGAATTAGTGCATCTTTAGATGCCCTATCATGAGCCAAAAACACGAATTCCTAACCTTTGTCATTTTGTCAAAATTTTGGAAAAACAAAATGGGTGGTTCACTCTACCATTGTTAGTAGTTTTGAGTGTAACATTCTGGCAGTGTCCGGTCCTATTTGGAAGGCCAAATATGCAAAACCTGTGTCTGGAGAGCGGTAGCATGCATTAGGTGATTGGAGTTTTATATTACCCCAGCAAGGTGATCCCCAAGAATGAAATTTTCTAACATATTGATGTGGGGCAAGACGGGCACGGAGTGAAATACTATATCACCATACAATGATAATCTGTATCTCTGCTGTTCTTACATGTTTGAATGGAATTAGTCTTAGAGTGTGCTGAAAACTTGTTTAGGAACTTGAAATTATTGATTGTTAGATTTCAATGAAACATTATAATTTAATGGAAAATCAGCAGAATAATTTTCCATCGGCTATTTTATGGAAAGAACGTATTGCAAAGTGTTTCAGAATCCTTTTTGCTCAATATAGTAAGGTTTTTGTCAAACATTTCTGACATATGGTAAACTATTTTCAAAAGCCCGTCTTCCCCGCCTGTTGGGGTAAGACGGGCTTTTGCAGCATTCGACGGTAAACGCTATTGCTCCTAGGAATATTCATGGATTCTAGTATGTTTAAACGCAGGGACAAATAAATATTTGCGAAAGCTTAAAGCAAAATTCCATCACCGTCATATAAAAAGGAGTGAGGCGCACGGTTTCAAACACAACTTTGCCCGTCTTACCACCCTCTCCCCTATTTGTTTTTTTTTTTGCTATGTTATCTACGTGAGGCCCGAAAATGAGTTTAGTATCCAAAATGACGCCTTAATGTTTGATATTCTCAACGTATTCTAATGCCGTAGCTTCCACGAAATATGTCGAATGAAGCGGTCTGATTTTCCATGACATACGGAAATACCTGCTCTTGGCCGGATTCAAATTTAGCTTCCACATTTTGGACCAGAGGCAGAGTCGGTGTAAATCAGCCGGAAGTTTCGCTGAATTATTTATGGAAGTGACCTGACGAAAAATTTTAACGTCGTCGGCGGACATAAGACAGTGTGAGGAGGATATCTCCGCTGTCAAATAATTTATAAGCATGGCAAATAGCAATGGCGATACAAGTCCACCTTCTGGAGTTCCAGATGTAACCTGGCACCACTCGGAGCACTTTCCATTGACTACAACACGCTGCTGTCGATTCTCCAGATACGATGAAAACCAATTTAGTGCAGCTCCAGTAACATAGCATACGTGTTTTAGCTTGTGGACCAAAAGAACACGATAGCCACTATAAATTAGCTAACTATTAACTATTATTATTATAAATATCAACTAACTCTATTAACTATCAGCTTAAATTAACATGATAATATATAATAAATAAATAGGCACTTCACAGCGCCACACCATGGCAACCAGTCCGACGCGCTTTGACTACACCGCGTCCCGCCTAATCCATGAACGAGCTCTGAGCGCTGACAATTGACCGCGAGTGAAATGAGAGCGTCATGCAATCCCACGGTACTGGCTTGGGCGGGGCTTCCTGTCGGATAAAACTCGATGTTTGATTGGTTGTAGGCTTCAGCGCTGTGATAGGCTGATGCTGAGGCTGCTCTGCCGGGATTTCCCGCAACTACGCGCTTTGTTTCGTCTTTGCACGATGGATTTGACAGCCACTGGTGGAAATTTTTAACAATTTTTTATTGCCAATTTGGGACGAGCAATAGAACAAAATAATTATGGGGTGGTGTTCTGTTTTATTTTCGTTAGTTCAGCTTGCGTTTGTTAACTTCTAAGCCATCTCCTGTCAATTTCAAGGGGGAATTTCCGGGCACGGGGGGAATTTCTGCCCACTGGGGGAAAATGGCCCCCAGTTAACATGCTAAAAATGGCCTGTTTATGGCTGAGTACAGCAAACGCTGAAACTACGCCCGAAACTGCACTCTGGTGTTATTTTCTCACCCAATGCGATTTTACGCACTTATTCTAACTACAAATCGGAAGAACACCATGTTCGGTCCGCTTGTGATGATTCAGCTATTGAGATATCGGAATGGATATGTCACACATTGGCGGACGCAGGGGAGGGGCATTCCGGCCATACCCCCCCCCAAGCGCTGGAGGGGGAACTATCTTTTGCCCACCAAACGCTGGATACATTTTTGGAAAAGGTGTTTACACTAGGTCTGTAGAACCAAAAATGTTCACTCCCCCCAGAGCGATCATGTACTTGGAGAGGTAGTTTATACCTACTAGGTCTGTCGAGCACAGAAAAAGGTGTTTACACTAGGTCTGTAGAGCAAAAAATCTTCGCTCTCATCCCCCCCACCCCAGGAGGAGAGGAAGAGTTGGATTCCCCCCCAAAAAAAACTCGGGTCTGCGTCCGCCCCTGATGTCACAGGCTAACATTGGTTCAGAGTTATATGGTTAATGTTGTAGTTCAGAGTTATATGAGTTTAACAATATTTAAAAGGTAGAACCTTGTGCTTTGAGGAATATATCGCTGGTGCATTATCGCTGATGCTGAGGAAAATTTTAACGTTCAGCAACCCTCATTTACACGCGAAGTGTGTCGGGGAAGGTGCAAAGGAATAATCTGTTTTCTGTCTTATTTTTATGTGTCATTTGTGTCATCACATTTTTATTCTGTTATATTTTTTACACATTTGCTATGTGTGGGCAAACAATCACGGTTATAATAAAATATGATAAATAGAAAAATGATGTACAAGCCCGGTAGTTCAGTTCATGTACACACGCCAGTTCATTTCACTGTGTTATTATTTTTTGGTAGAATAGTTATATCCTAAAGACGACATACCTCAATGACCATGAACAATCATCCCCCCTCCAGGAAGCGTTGGTGCTTTAGGGGTATTGAGTCCCCCACAGCCCGATACTGGGACCACCCCTGTACCCATGCTTTTTTAAGACAGAAAATATCAGAACTTGCCTCAAACCATACCTAAGTAACGGAGCGCTTTTACAGCTCAGATGCAGTCTGTCACAGTTGAAGAATGTGCTGGTGTTGCAATTTTGCGCGTCGTGTCCAGCTGGGCCTTCGTGGCGGTGGGGCCCACCTGTAGCACATCCTGCAACGGCCGTGAATCGTGGCGGTGGGGCCCACCTGTAGCACATCCTGCAACGGCCGTGAATCGTGGCGGTGGGGCCCACCTGTAGCACATCCTGCAACGGCCGTGAATCGTGGCGGTGGGGCCCACCTGTAGCACATCCTGCAACGGCCGTGAATCTTGGCGGTGGGGCCCACCTGTAGCACATCCTGCAACGGCCGTGAATCGTGGCGGTGGGGCCCACCTGTAGCACATCCTGCAACGGCCGTGAATCGTGGCGGTGGGGCCCACCTGTAGCACATCCTGCAACGGCCGTGAATCGTGGCGGTGGGGCCCACCTGTAGCACATCCTGCAACGGCCGTGAATCGTGGCGGTGGGGCCCACCTGTAGCACATCCTGCAACGGCCGTGAATCGTGGCGGTGGGGCCCACCTGTAGCACATCCTGCAACGGCCGTGAATCGTGGCGGTGGGGCCCACCTGTAGCACATCCTGCAACGGCCGTGAATCGTGGCGGTGGGGCCCACCTGTAGCACATCCTGCAACGGCCGTGAATCGTGGCGGTGGGGCCCACCTGTAGCACATCCTGCAACGGCCGTGAATCGTGGCGGTGGGGCCCACCTGTAGCACATCCTGCAACGGCCGTGAATCGTGGCGATGGGGCCCACCTGTAGCACATCCTGCAACGGCCGTGAATCGTGGCGATGGGGCCCACCTGTAGCACATCCTGCAACGGCCGTGAATCGTGGCGGTGGGGCCCACCTGTAGCACATCCTGCAACGGCCGTGAATCGTGGCGGTGGGGCCCACCTGTAGCACATCCTGCAACGGCCGTGAATCGTGGCGATGGGGCCCACCTGTAGCACATCCTGCAACGGCCGTGAATCGTGGCGGTGGGGCCCACCTGTAGCACATCCTGCAACGGCCGTGAATCGTGGCGGTGGGGCCCACCTGTAGCACATCCTGCAACGGCCGTGAATCGTGGCGGTGGGGCCCACCTGTAGCACATCCTGCAACGGTCGTGAATCGTGGCGGTGGGGCCCACCTGTAGCACATCCTGCAACGGCCGTGAATCGTGGCGGTGGGGCCCACCTGCAGAGGTGCAGAAAGTATGCTGGCTGTCACAAACTCAATGCGACGTTTGCCTCCTCTGTCACACAGAGCTGGAAATAATAATTGTATACTGGAATACTATTTCCAATATGCTGAATGTCCTCTACCTGTCTCTTACTTTTTGCAGCAGACAAGGTTCTAGCACCAAACCATTACAGCATGAAAGAAGTAAACTGAGTTTTCATTTATAGATCATGTTTTTGTTTTTGGAGGAAAATTTCCAATTATGGGTCATTTCTCCAGTATTGGGGTCATAACTATTATTGGCAACTCTGACCGCAGTTTCCCCCCAATGACATGCATTTCCCCTTTTGAAGAAGTTTCCATTTTTGGAAGGAGTGTTTTCAATTATGGTACTTTTCCACATGATTAAATGTAGCAATTATCATGAAAATGGTCATTATTGGGAATATACCTATCTATTAATGGGAGCGTACATGTACACACAATTGCGAACCCTAACCACAGCTTCCCCCCCACTAAACTTCTATCTCACATATCAACAAAAGGGAAAAAATGTCAATGTCAACATAGTATTTGGATCTACCTAAAATGTGTTGGTAAAGTGGACCTTAGGTAGCATTTTTATAAACACATCAAATGCTTAAAATTTGCATCCCACTCATGATCATCACCTGCCTGGTCATTCCTTTTTGCAGTAAAAACTCTGAGGCAACTAGCCTGCATAGATGTAAAATTATGTCTATTGGCCTAATAGGTACAGAGGTATTGTAATTCACATACCAAAGAAAGATCCAGTGTAGTCAAAATCCTGCTTTAACTCCATGCAGTTCAGGTCCTCTGCATTGCTTACCACCACTGGTAGTAAGCAACACACCCCCAACCAGCGTTTTTCAAAGTATATTTCTTTCTGAGATTTGCTGTGATTTTCTGAGATAAGAAGGGGGTCTACTCGGCCCCCTCCAGTGCACGTTAGTTCCAGGCCCCTCTCCAGTGTGAGCGTTAACACCTTGTGGAGGACTGCATTAGCACACATTTGCTATCTGTACAATATTGATATGATAATTTGATCATGAAAACTCACCTGAATCACTGTTGTTACCAGCCTGTTGCTGGCGCCAACTCTCCCAACTTCCTCCAGCTCCAAATCTATCTAGCCAATCTAGGGCACAAATAAGCTAAGGCACAAGCCAGTCTGCAAAGTATGGCAGCAGGCCAGACAAGTCGCAGCAGCCATCTAAAATTCTCGCACCAACAGCCTCCAAAAATTCGCACCAATCTGCCACATACCAGGGAAAAAATGCACCCATTCCTACCCCTACAATGCAATGCTACCTCAATAATTAGTCAGTTAATGACTTTTTATAAGGCACCTCCTGTGTCTTAATGGCCATTCAGCCATTATTTGTTTAGTTTAAGTGTCACTAACCTCGCAAATTCGCACCAGGTTGATAAAGTTCGCACCACTCGGTCCTGTCTCCAAGGGAACTCGCACGGACGAGATCTCGTCGAAAATGCCATACTTTGCACACTGGGGCACAAGCAGGCTAAGGAATGAAAAACCAAGCTTGATATGGGAAAGTGCATCAGTCTTACAATAGCCTACATTCATCTTAGACTAGCCATGGGCAGCAATATTTATTCTAGCTAGTTTAAGCCTCCACTTATCTCAAACATACCTAATGAATATGCCCTCAAAATAAGTGGCTTCCCGCCTGTTTAAATTTTTGGCAGGCTCTACATCACATAAACATTTCTAACTTGTCTTGTCGCTGTTGCGCAGTTTAAGTATAATTGCTGCCCAGCTATGTTTATTTTTTCACTCACTTCGTACTTTTATTAGTAGCTTTTAGGCGTACTTAATACTAAATTCGAAGAAATAGGGACCACTAAATCGAAGAGACTCAAACTGTAAATCTAATTTAACCTGAAAAAATGGACAGAGAAGTACTTGGTAAAATATCTGCGTTATCGTTAATGCCTTAAATATGCCCGCAATCGTGTATTTCTCGAAAAATTGACTGTCACATTTCCGGTATCTAGGCGACAAATTTCTGCAAACTACTAACAATCGGCACCATTGGGCTGCATGTTAAAATCTGGCAACTGTGACAGCGGTTTGCGGGTTTTCTGCAGCGGGGGTCCCTCGTTTTAGTAGAAACTGAACACAGTACCAATATTGTATCACTAATGGTACGCTGTGCAATTGAAGAACAGAGCTGCTAAGTTAAAATATTCCCTACACGCTTCTTTCTCTATTTCGAAAATATGTTGTTTGATCTTGAGCCATACAGTCAGGATCGCTATTTTCTCACAATCATGCACCTCAATTTTCTTAAATGTGTCACAAACTCCGGTAGCCGAGTTGGCAAGTTTCTGCACCTCTGCCCACCTGTAGCACATCCTGCAACGGCCGTGAATCGTGGCGGTGGGGCCCACCTGTAGCACATCCTGCAACGGCCGTGAATCGTGGCGGTGGGGCCCACCTGTAGCACATCCTGCAACGGCCGTGAATCGTGGCGGTGGGGCCCACCTGTAGCACATCCTGCAACGGCCGTGAATCATTCCATATCGTACGAAGTTTGGAAGGGCTGTCCCATGAATATAGCAAAGATGTGTATAATTATGAGTTCGTAAAAAGATATTCAGTAATTTTGTCTGATTTTCTATGAATTTTTTTGTATCATCTTATATTTTTCCATTACCTAAACCTTATTGCCGGCCCGATCATTAGTGGTAAGTGACCGCGCCAAAAGGTGTGCGGTACCGGACCAAAATGGACGGAGAGAGCTGAGAGTTGTGATGAAATGATATCTTTGATCTGAGTACTCGAGCATCCATAAAGCAAAATCCATCAACTTATTTATGCCAGTGCAGTGAATGTTAAACACTTCTGGAATGTTGTGGAACCTTCCCGAAGAAGAATATCCAGAATATTGTTAATATGAAATATATGAGAGTAGGGACAGAAGGGTGACTAAATTGAAAAATAATCAGTCCTAAAATCGTCCGAGCCCAGAACAAGGTGCCCTCTGGTGTATATTAGATTGCAAATTTACGAACAAGACGATATTATGTGTCTGAAAGAACAAAGTCCGCGCTACTTCCGCATTTCTTCGTGTTGTGATTGAGCAGACGCCGTTTAGTTAAAGAGAGTGTCATTTATATTTTCCACGAAGTTTAAGACAGGGTCTGAAAATGGATGGAACATGACGCAACTGCAGTTCGAAGCACCATTTCGCCTGACAAGCAGCTCATTTACCAGCCCCGAAGCAGGTTTTAAGGGAGACCGTGCAAAATGGCTGAGCCTGAGTCTAATGTGAATCCTGGGAACTCGTGTTCGTGTAATCCCCATGACCTCCTTTTCAGAGGCTAGAGAGTCCGCCTGAACACAATGCATCTCTTGCCGATCGATGGTGCCGTTAGAGTATTTTCAGTGTTGCCCAAGATATCGGAATTTAGGAGAACAGGCTTGTTGCCTGAGTTGAGCTACTTTTGTGTTCGTTTGCAGTTGGCAAGTGCTGGAATGTACTCCCGACAAGACTTGCTTGGATCAGCACTGGCTCCTCTGTCGTGACACATGGAGTTGCACTGTTCAGAGCAGGTACCGACTTCTTAAGGAAACGGCTTAATTGCTCATTTCAGCGTGTGTCTCACTCAGCCCAGTTTGAAATGCATTAGGTATACCTGAATACATAGTGAAAATGAATGTGAGGCGGAATACATTTAGAATAATTTTTCAGCGTTTCGTTTCGGAAAACAGTATCGAAAAATAAGATTCAGCTTCTTGAAAGGGAATTTACTACCTTTCTGAAATTCTGAAAAATTTGAAAAAAGTCTTTACTTACAGCATATTATGCCAACGTACGCTCTCATCTGGAGTACTGCAGTGTGATCTGGGCAGGCGCGGCCAAATCTCACGGCGTGCGAGTTGATCGAGTGCAGCACAAGTTCCTTCTATGGCTAAACCATCACACAATCAGACCATGTTTATCATTGTCCTATGACGCTCTCATGCATCATTTTGGCGTAACATCTCTTGGATCTCGAAGAATTCAACACGGTCTGCTCTTTCTAAAAAACATTTATTGTGGGAAAATAGACTCTGAAATAATGTTAAGTAAATTTCCTTTACACGTGCCATATCGATCAACTCGCACGAGTCATCTTTTCGCGGAGCGGCGCGGGCGCGTGAGCACTGTGGACCGGGGGCTTTTGTGTCGGATCCCGCGGGCAATGAATGCCTTCTTATCATGTTCCAGTTCCGATCTATTTTTAGATTCTTTTAGCAGTTTTAAAGTCAAGGTTTTAAAATACATACGTGCACCCCGTGTACTTGCTGCGAGCTAGCGCTATCGCCGGAGCAGGTAATTTTTAGACCATGCATTTTCTCTAGCTTTAAATTCATGTTTTACCAGTATCATTTATCCTCGGGGAGGAACATACCAACCTAGGATGATTCATTTTATTGTTCTCATATGTGTTGCTTGTCATTTACTCGAATCATATTGTGTTTATTTTTAGGCTCTGACTTCGCCTGTGAATGGATATCCATCTGTTGGCGATATGAATAAATAAATGAAAATAAAATAAATAACGAATACAATTCTAGAAAATTTATTTAAGAAAAAATCATGAAATCTATAAATCAACCTTTTATCTCCCCTTAAATCGCTCTGAGCAAAAATTATAGCCTTTTTATTTCACATTACGCCGTCAACAAAACAAAAGTTTTGTCATCGGAAAAAACAATATCCTTGATCCAAGCAAAATATAGACCCCCTTTGTGAATAAAGTGCTCCAGCGTCCTTCCATACGCAATTATAATTTTTCCTCCGAACATTAAAACTACTGTCGGACATTTTTGTACGCAAAATTACATCTGACATTTCTTTGGACTAACCGAGATGTGAGGCTGATAAAGTTCATCTGGCATAGAGAAAATTGTTTACTTACTAGCACAATATTTTCAATGAGTGGGAAGGGCTTAGGATTAAAATAAATCAAATTGTTGTAACGAGATAGAAATGAATGAATGGTTTCAATTAGAGGCTTAGGGACCCTTATTTCGAACTTATATACATTTTGTGGTAATTTAATGCAGTGAGCTTTCGATGAAATAGAGCACCTATGCCAGAAGTGATTTCTTAATACGCTCTGCTGAACTGCTATCTCGGTTCAAAACCAAGCCTAAAAGTGTCACACTTCCTCTAAAGATTTCAAATATCTAACTGGTCGGATAAATTGCTTTATGAACTGGCTTCGGCGAATCGGCCAAGGAAACTTAAATTTCAGAGCCAGAATTTCGATGATCGGATTATCTGAAATGAAACTAAAGGATATAAAACCACGTAGGGCTTGTTCCCAGCACTAGCTTAGTAGCGGAAGCCCTTCGGCTGCCTGTTCAAATGTTCAGCGAGAGATGCCTGAATTATTACTGTGCTGCAAAAGTGTGATCGATTTTTGGCTCGCGGCTTTTGATGAAGGCAGATTATTCCAATGATTTTATTTGTTCCGCGTAACTCGGCAGAGTTCTTTTCAATCAGCGCTGCTCCGATGAATCCTGCTAGGTGCCCCGAGTCAGTCGAACTTCCCCCGTGGAAGGGAGGGGGAGGGGGAAATGAGCCCCAGCTCAGCTGAGTCAGCGGCGCCAGAGCAGCGTACCGCCGTCCGGCGTGGCGGGGGTGACGGTTCAGGCCCATATCGTCCCGGTCGGGGCCGCAGAGCTGACAAGTCCGCTGGGACCCGTATCTCTCCTGCGGCGTTTGACATTATCGTAAATTGATTTGTTAGATGTTGAAAAACAATTTCGTGTCAAAAGGTGTGCAATTCTGGACAGAAGGAAACGAAAAGAGTTGAAATATTAGATGAAATAATAAAGGCTTAACAACGCACCAACTGCTAAGGTTATACGGCATTTGATGGCAATTCAGACTTCACTGGCGCCAAAATAGCTATCTTTTTAAGTAGAAATATTATCAGATATGAGATCATCATCGTCTAATGTAAGAAATTTTGGTCAACTCTTATTTTAGTGTGAGAGAAGGCCTTGTTTGTTATGATACCCCTTGTAAAACACGGATTACATTGGCAGTGAATGCATGGTTCTTATTATTCGCCACCAGCTTTCAGCATGGGTGCTGAAAGTGTGATAGGAGAATTACTTAATATAGACACTAACATCACAAAAAGTCGGAAAGCTTTTAGGTGTATTACTTCTCAGCAAGTCGATATTCGAAAACGTGATAAACATCTGAAGCAGTAGTAACACATGCGCATGTTCTGCAGCTCACTAAAATTCCAGCAAGGTCATATCATTGTAGAAATGGGTACTTAATGTTTTTGATCCTGAGAGTACTGAGTTGGCTCCAACTTCTTCTCCCGTGGCTTTGCTGAATGAATTATGGAACAACGGTTTGGAAATGTGGCTCCGCTATTCAAAATCGTTGGCTGTCTCTGCCTCGTACAGTTCACTGGAAAAATCCGAGCATTGTCAGATGTGATTGGTGTCGACGATGCTGGATCCCAGGGGCGGACACAGACCCGAGTTTTGGGGGCCAAACCCATGTCTGCCTCTTCTCCTGGGGGGAGGGGGGACGTGCAATTTGGGTGCTCGACAGACCTAGCATAAGCTACCTCTCGAAGTACATGATCGCTCTCCTGGTGGAGGGAGTGAATATTTTTTTGCTCGACAGACCTAGTGTAAACACCTTTTTCACAAATTTATCCGGCCTTTGGGGGCCAAAAGATAGTTTTCCCCCTTCAGCGCTTGGGGGGGCTATGGCCGGAATGCCCCCCCCCTGCGTCCGCCAATGCTGAACCAAACTACTATTTCTATTTGATATAGTAAGATAAAAGATGCTCGGGTATTGCGGATCGTTCATGTTCGTCTTCATGGAAGAAGGCGTCTTCGTTTAATGCCCTGGGGCCCAATTCGCTATCGCCATTTGACTGCCAGTTTGGAGTCAGAGTATCCTAATAACGGAAAATTGGCATAATTCCACGCATTGACAAGATCGTTTAACTCATAAGTTCGTCTCACCTATGGTGGCAGTCACAGGCGCACGATGAATCAGTGACTCACAATCACACAAGTTGTACTGTTTTACGGTTTCCATGACGTAAGGTGCTTTCAGCGTATAAAGCTCGTAATGTTTCGCCATTATCAAACAACAATTTTGTGGCACTTGCTTTGGGTTATCCATGGAAAAATTAATAATAAGATCTGAACCAAAAGTGTCTAGCCATGAACACCTATGAGAAAACTTCGATGATGCGTGGATACCAGGAAATATACTGGTGACGCAGGCGTATCGATTTTCTTCCCGGTGCGGTGTTTGGCTTGGCGTGAATGGTGACTGGCGGGCTGCAGCGTCAGCATGTGATATCGACCAGCTCCTACAGTGCAGTCGGTTGGCTGCGGATTCCAGTCCTCCATAACAGTGCGCTGTGGGGGGAATGAAAGTGAACACTGGAGGCTCGTTATCACCCTACAGCTCGATATAGAAGGTTAACAGCGAGTGTTACGTTCTTGTTTGTGCGAGATCAGCTTGTTGGAGGACCTGTGGTCAGTTCGTCTCGTGGTTGGTGGCCAAGAACACAACAGTGCGTTCTAAATCTTTTGCTCGACACATTGCGACCTTCTCGATAAATAAAACGAAGCGAAATGTGATACATTTGGGTAAAACCGTGTTGAATCTTGTGTTTCCAGTAGGTGTGAAGGGTAAATCGTTGAGGGCATGAGTGCCGGTGAGTCTGCTGTGTTGAGGTCGGCTAAGCCGCACATCGGCAAAGAAAATGCAATGTTGCCCCCATTGGCATCACCCAATAGAATGCTTTCTATTTCCAAAGGCCAGAAATATGTCACTCAGAAAGCTGGAATCGTCCGTCGTCAAAATTCCGATGAGGAAACAAAGGTGAGGCTGTCCATGCTCATTTTTCCAGGACTGAACACAGCCGGTGTATGGGAGGTGTGCGCCACGTATGTCACATTTGCATGCTATTACGTGTGGCAAGCTCATTTGTCGCAGGACTAAAATACGAAACACTAGGTATAGGTAATTACATGGAATTTATGTATTGAATGCTCCTTTCGTCAAAATGATCCAGCAGCTCATGTTATGCTAATAGCAAAGTCACTTATGTTGGCAGCCAAAAAGTTTTGACAGGGATACGAGTGGGTGTTAATCTTGGGTTTGGATGCGTAACTGTTTTGGGTGCTCGGTAGTCCTGGTTAGATCTGAGTCAGTGCTTTTCTCTTGATTGTTTTTATTTCAATTAAGGTAAGGAATTTGTATCGCTTTTACCAACTTCAAGAGTTGAGAGCTCAAACGTATTTCTTTAAGGCGGTTCCTTGTAATAAAGTGGCTTATTAACCTTGTTTAAAATTCGGATAACCTCATAATTTTCGGAAAGCCTCATCCCTATTATCCATCGATAATTCTACTATGATCACTTACTAGAACAGTTGTGCCAAACCCTCCCGACTTTCAGTTAGCAGGGGTTTCCATTACCCCTGCCTCCAAGGAGTTCAAAAGTCATGTTGATTTATAAAAACGTTTTCTTGCAGGGAACCTTTTAAACAGGTTCAAGATACACCGGCGACAATCGAACCTGCTTGCCTGTGGGGACGCTCATGACTGGTGGGTGATTTTTTTCGATGAACTCCTTCGGATGCATAGACTTATGAATATTCTATTCTTGTGCAGGCCACGAAAGGTTCTTCGCCAACTCGTGCCGGAACACACGCTCCAAATCCGCAACAACAAAGAAGAATACAGGAATTGGAAAAGTCTTTGCTCTTCATGAAAGAGCATCACGAAAAAATTCTAGCTAAACTTCACGATGAAATTGACGAGCTCAAACAAAGGAACCAAAGTAAGTGAAGTAGCGAGTTTGTGCGAATGGTATGTGTGTTTGTGCTTTGGGCTTAACACTCGTCGGTACGTGGTCCGCGCCACTTGGCCCGTACGGGGAGGGTACCCGCTTCGTCCCCCCCTGTGATCTCAGCTGCCATGCGAGGCAGGGAAGGCGGAAAAGGGCGTTAGGTAGCCAATCGGCAGAAGTCAAAACGCAAGCATTCGAGCTGCAGTGGTAAGCCAATCACGATGACGTCAAAATTAACGCTATATCTCCATTATCTGGGAAGTAACCACACCTATACCAATTTTTCATACATTTCCAATGAAGAGGCCATAGCCCTGACTTGATCTCAGGCCATCGATATGAAAAGTCCCGTTATCAAAAATTTGTTGTACCTACTCAGCGACCTTATTATGTGATCTGAATCTCAGATTTATAGATCAGGTGTGCTCGCACTGCTGCACCTCTGAACATGATTGAGGTGAGGTCACTTGATCGGAATTGGTGACCTGACCTGATATGACTTGGACCTAAATGTAAAAAAAAACTGCAAAAAGGCAGGTAACAGGTATGCCAAACATGCGTGGTGCTTGGCAGCAGCGCCGCAGCTGTTTTGATTTTCTCTGAAAACCTTAGGGAGCGCGGGGATGGGGCAATTACAAACACAAAGTTGTTCAACCCCAGTTTGCATTCTAAGCTTCTAATTCATCAACCTTGGCGGTTGCAGCCTTCTTCACGCACCCCGTGAATCCCCAACTATAATTCAACATCCTTGGCTCAGCCTTCCTGCCATAGCCACAACCATTCTCTCGCGATTGCTAAAACACCTTTTACTTAAGGGCTTTTATAAGGTGTTCAGCGCAAAGCACCTTTGCTTTCCTCTAAAGTGTTTGGGAGGATTTGCGACCCATTACTTGAAATAACCTCCCCCATTGCTTTGAGCCCTGTAAGTAATCCACCCTCACCTAAAAATTCTCGCACACACTTTAGAGACGGGCAAAGGTGCCCAGAACGCCTTATAAAAGTCCTTAACTCACTGTTTTCAAAGTAATGTCCTGAATATAGGCGAGAATACTGCGTACATCAGTGGCGGCGGTGGGTTCGGAATCAGAGGGTGGGGGTATCACGGATTTCTTACCCCATTTCTTTCTGCAGTCAACGCCATGGGGCTAGTGTTGAAATTTCTCATTTCAGGAGAGGGAGCATGATGCCCCGGTGCTCCCTAGTTCTGCCACTATGCGTGTTATTACCTTTCACCATCCGAAGTAGCATATGCAATAACTTTGAGACGAATATGTTCGGATCAACTGTGTATTGAAAACATGTGACAATTTATATGATATATTATTCGTGAAGAAACAAATGACATTGGTTCACATGCCTTTTTCCTGACTGAAATGACTTGGACGGAATCACTGTGGCGTGTGCCGTGCGCTTGGGCAGAGTTGAACTACCGTCTGGTGATGTCGCCGGTAAGCCTGCCAGCGCACCTGCTGAGCCCGGAGGAGGACCAGCCGCAGGGAGGCGCTGCCTCCCCGCGCTACCACGGGTCTCCGCGGAGGCCCACCACCCCCGCCCGACAGCCCTCTCAGCAGGTGGGGGCTCACGTCTGCCGGCTCCAGCCTGAGTGAGATCATACGCAATAAGCAGTGTGCCGTCTATGTTCTGCACCAGAGGGTATCTACTGACTGCTTTGAAATGCTTGTTAGCTTTAGTACAGTTCGAACTTTCGCTTGGTGTCGGTAGTGAAAATGGTACACACAATTTTTCCTTTTAATATAATTGTATTTCTGTCTAAGAGTGTCGGTGCGAAAAGAAGGCGCCGAGCTAATTATGACATGCTGGAACAAAAAGGTTAACAATTAAGTAAACATGAAATAAAGAAAAACACGTGAAAGCCTAGAGAGATAATTCACAACAATTTACCCACAAATGAGACAACCTGTCAGCTACACTAGACACGCCCGAGTACAGTGATCTTCCATTGTGACATCAGACAGTGATCCACCTTACTCCTGCCGCCTCGGCTGCCATGGGGAGCGGATGTGACGTCACGCTCTGACGCAGGGGGTGACAGTGCAGCTGGAGCTGATGGAGGGAGAGCTGGCGGAGCTGCGGAGGTCCCTGGAGGCAGAGCGAGAGAGGAGCGGACAGTTGGCGGAGAGTCTTAAGAAGGTCCAGGACCAAAGGTAACAGAGAGAGAGAGAGAGAGAGAGAGAGAGAGAGAGAGAGAGAGAGTAGGAAGAGGGGATGAAGGGAGAGAAAGAAACCAGTGAAGGGAAAGCTAATTTAATTGAAAATGGGTATACCGGGAATCAGGCCATTTTTTAACATGTTAACTGGGGGGCATTTGCCCCCCCCAGTCGGCCGAAATGCCCCCCCAGTGCCCAGAAATTGCCCCCCCAGTGAAACGGCTTCTGATAGGCAAGAGATGCCTTAAAATTGAACAAACGCGAACTCGCTTAGCGAAAACAAGAAGACACCGCCTAATAATAATGATTTTGTTCTATTGCTCGTCCCAAATTGACAGTCCAAAATTGTGTCAACATATTTCCACCAGTAGCTATCTACTCCATTGTGCAAAAACGAAACAAAGTGCGTAGTTACGGGAAATCCCGGCAAAGCAGCCCCAACTAATCCTAACGCTAGAGATAGCCCACAACCAATCGAACATCGTGTTTCATTTCCGTCCAGAAGCCCACGTCCCAGCCAGAACCGTGGGATTGCATGATGCTCTCATGGGCGCCATATGACCTATGATGTCGACGCGCTCCTAAACTCCAACTATGATGATGATGACGATGCTCTCATTTCATACGTGGCCAGTGGTGAGTTGTCGGCGCTCGTTCGTGGATTAGGCGGGACACGGTGTAGGCAAAGCGCGTCAGACTGGTTGCTGGTGTGGCGGTGTGAAGTGCTCAACCTATTTATTTATTATTGTGGTGTGAGCATACGTAAACTATACACTGAAAAAACAACACCTCGAGCGTAGAATTAATTCCAATCTGTCTAGTCCTAAAAATACCCAATTTTTAAGCATTTGTCTAGAATTTTTTAGTAAATCTATTCTGAAAACTGCCTTAATCTCAGCATTAAAAGTGTAACATTACAAGCGTGTGGTAATTTAATCTCTGTGCTATTTTAGCACGGGACAGTTCCATTCGTGCTGAAAATGCAAAGGGGTAAATTTATAAGTACATGCATTCTGCAGAGTATTTCCATGGAACTCGCACACTGCCTCAAGAATAGTCTTACTCTCCTGTGGTGAAACAATTCTGCCAATAGATTAAAACGAGACATTTGCTAATTCAACTACGCTAAAGTATTGTTTTCATTCCTCTGATTTTCATTTGAGTGTGTTTCTGTGATATAAGAAGGTATATTTTTTACTAACACTAACACGTGGGTGGAACCGTGCCATTTTGTTTTCGCTACAGTTCTGAGCTTGAACCACCGCGTTGCAGTTCTGCATTCCACAGAGTGTTGATCACGACGCGTGGAGGTTAGTCTAGTCGTGGAGAAGAAACGAAGATGAAATCATTCCAGCTAAGTACAACAAATAGCAAAGAGCGTTGATAAGTTTTAAAGTGCTGCGGCGAGGAGCATGATGATGAGTTGCTAAGATGTTCCCTGGCCTCTCCCCTCGAATCCGGAAATGTAAAAAACACTTAAAGATTATATATTCGGGCACAGCCCTTCATCAGAATCATGGAGTAAATATCAATAATTATCAATCCTAGTCTGGTTAATTATACTGTTAATTAATCTGCTAACTAGTCTGCTAATTAATAATTCTCGAATAGGTCTGGCTATACTAGGTCTGAGAATTATTGATATTTACTCCATGATTATGATGAAGGGCTGTGCCCGAATATATAATCTTCAGTGTTTTTTACATTTCCGGATTCGAGGGGAGAGGCCAGGGAACATCTCAGCAAATAGCAAAGAGCTTTTGAATTGCCTCAATGGGCCTGATATGAATCATTTATATACCTCTCTTTGTCCGGCATCCAGGGCGTCGTCAAGGATTTTCTACAAGAGCCCGGATCTACAGTGGTGGGGTAGTGATAACCTATATTTTCACTTGATTTAACCATATCCAATAGTATTCCAGCACAGATATCGAATGTGCCCTTTTACGAACAGTAAAGGGATTTCCACCCCCCGTAGCGATGCTTTTGTTAGCCACTCTCGGGATATAGATGGGTCATTCCAGGACAAATCGTCCAGGTAGGAAAAAGTCCAACATGACCCACTCCTCAGATTTCCACCAAACTTTTACTCAAGGCCCTCTATACAAAAGAAAAATTGGGCCTATTTTCAGGTTAAAAGGTCAAAGAGGTCACCAGATAGAGTTCATGAAGGTTTCAAAGCTAACACAAACATTAAATCAGAAATAATTTCATCTCTTAAAAGTGGCTGATCTAAGTTGATTTGTATGGATATCGCTGGATAGAAGATACCCACATCGGTTCATATAAGGAAAAATAAAAAAACAATTTTTCTTCAGGTCAGGTTTTGACCTCGTGACCTTGTGACCTCCTCTTTAAATTTAGAATTTAAAAATATATTCTAATTTTTCACTGGGTGCTCCTCAGGGTATAAGCTAACCAATGGTGGGTGATCATTGCTTAATTCAGGTTTAGTAACAAGTCACAGAGGCCATCAGCTAGGTAAAGTTATCGTTTTTGGCCATGAACGGTTCTCCGACCACCTCAGAAAAATAGGTGGGGGCTGGCCTCCGAGACCCCCTCCAGTGCGCGTGTTAAGAAAGTTGTGCAGTGTCTCAAAGAGGTGATCCGCGGTAATGAGTGGAAATGATGCAGTGGTAAGCGGATGTGAAAGAGGAAAAGTTGCGAAGTGTAAAACGAGGAGGTCTTTCTTAGACAAAAAAAGACATACACCTAGTGATGTTTGTGCAAAGAGGAACTAAATTATTGTAGTGATTGTAGTTCGATTCAAATATTGTTCCAGATTAGAGTGCAAATTAAAGGTACCTATTTCGATTATTTGAAGTAATTATGAAAACAAATAATTAAAACTCTCCGTTGCAGCGTATGCTTTTAGAGTGTACATTAATCAGCCTAATCAGAGTAAACTGACCTCAAACGCTCGATGAGAATAAACCGGGTCGTTTTTTTAATCGGTGTTTCTTTTCAGCAGCAATGTAATATTAAACGCGGGTTCATTTTGCAACTTGCAAACATTTTTCTACGCCAGGAATTTCACATTTTAATCTATTTTTACTCCCTCACTTCCAGTTTACACTGTTCGGGTTTAGCTGACAATCTTTTTACTCCAGTGATATAATAATATTCCCTCAAAACACATGCATTTTTGCATTACATCGGTGTAAAATGGGTTGTGAAATAATGCTGGAAAGAGGAGTTGATTTTGGCACCGTAAAAATAATCCTAAAAATGGCGTACTTTTTGGTAGTTGATATTTTCATCACCCACGAGAAGGGGTTTTATTATTCCTGTTTCATGACATTTTACGCTTCTCAATCTAAAAATATCGGGTGTAAGATATTCACGGAAAGAAGAGTGGATTTTGGCACCGTAGAAAAAATCGAATTTCTGGCGTACTTTTTCAGTGCATAGTGAGATTACTGCACTCATTCTTTTTCTGTAAAGTTGTTACTTGGCCTTTCTCATCGATTCATTGATGTTGAAAATGGAGATAAATAATATATTCGGCCACACCCCTTCGTCAGAATCATCAAACTGGCTCCCGATAAACATTTCCAACAGGGAAAGAGTTAGAGACGCCATATGACCCTGACAGATGGTGCGTCGATAAGCCCCAAAAATTATTAACTAGTTTTTGCACGACATTCCCAAGAGGATTTTGACAGCAACATCCACACTGCACGTAAAAGCTTGTCTCAATCTAGCCTATAAACCACTTGCGTTCGATATTTGAGGAATTTACTTACCTTGCCACACTCATAAAGAAAAATAGGGAAATAGTTTATCGGTCAAATCATAGAGATGAACTATTACTACATTTGAATAGGCAGTTCCTCTCTAGTAGTAATAGTTAATCTCTATGGGTCAAATATCTCAATTTTTTTCTTTTTGTTGTGTTTGGCCCCGCGATTTCTCCTGTTGGTACTTTCTTTAAATCTGGCCTTTTTGGCCCTTTTTCTCGTAGCTGGCATCTAGGCTATTTTTGGTTTGTGCCTTGTATAAATATGACTTCTTTTGGCCTTCTCTGCTCTTGAAAAGATTTTCCGACACCGAAAAAGAAAACGAACAACTGCAAAAATTAGTGTGGTGGTGAGAGGCAGGGATGCGGAGCCGGAGCCGGAGCCGGAGCCGGTCGGAGCCGACCATTCTGCCCGGAGCCGGAGCCGGAGCCGCCGAAACACTTTTGATCGGAGCCGGAGCCAGAGCCGTCAGAAAGGGTCCGGCTCCGGCTCCCAAAGGGCTTTAAAATTACCAAAAATCAAACGTGAAATGGTCACATTTTACCTCGTGAGATGTCGTATGGAAACACCTTTATTCACCTGAAAATTACATTTTCTCAATATGTTATGTATATCGAGATTAATGAAATATTGCAACTAGGGTGTTCCGTAGACGGTCTCACTCTCGGGCAGGTAATGCGCCCCGGCCATTTAGCATGGGCAGAAATTGGCAACAAATGAAAACATTGGCGGACACTGGCGGATCCATGAGGGGGAGCAAAAAATGTATTTGCCCCCAAACTGCCCAATTTTTGGCGATTTTCTTAAAAACCATGTTTTTCACGATTTACCCCATACCGTCGGCCTGCATCCGCCCCTGTTGACAGACGCAGGGGGATGCCATTCCGGTCATGCCCCCCAAAGCCCTGGAAGGGGGCAGACTATCTTTTGGCCCCCAAAGGCCGAAGAAATTGTTTGAAAAAGGTGTTTACACTAGGTCTGTCGAGCAATAAAATCTTTGCTCCCACCTCCCCCCCCCGAGAGCTATCATGAACTCGGAGAAGTAGTTTATACTAGGTCTGTCGAGAACCCAGGGCAAAAGGCGCAGAAAACAGCATCCCCGTCACTCGATGCGGCACTAGCCGACTTCAAAAACCTGGGTCGCCTAAACAGGGCGACCGTATGCGACATCTTAGATAGATATTCAGCCACCATCCAGCCGGCTAGCCTGGTAATGGCCGCGCTACCAGTTACTCAGGTGTACGTGGAGAGGTTATTCTCCGCGATGAGGCTACTGCTTACTGATCTCAGGTCCAGACTAAGAGCAGACATATTGGAGGCAATGTTGCTGCTCCGCTCCAACCGCGATTGGGTGGTGTAGTGAGCGAACCAGGTGCTGGGCCCTGGGCAGTAGGGTGGTTGGTTCCGATTTTTCTCGAAAAGGAATTATGCCATCAGCCTATCTGATGTGTTTTTCGATGTTGAACACTGTTAGCTTAGGGTCGTTCAAACAAACTTTTTTTCTTTTCAGACTCGAACCCACTTTTTGCCATTATATATTCAATTCTGATTTCAATGAGCCACATTTCAAGCGTCTATGAAAGTGGGAAAGATCGCCTCAAAACGGTTAAAGATTTCAGGTTTCGGGCGCGATTGGCCGCCCGGCGCTGCAGTCTCCCCTTGTTAGCCCTATTTCCGTCAGGCTCCCGGCTACCCCTATTTCCGGCAAGGGGGGGCAATATCGGCCCCCCCTAAGATCTCGTAATCTAACCGGCTGATTTTGAAAATTCAAAGTGCCATAGATTCCTCTGCTGCTAAACCTTATTTTGAAAAAGAAAATTTCAAAATTTTTATTTTTTAGGAGAAGGTCGTGCAAAATATACAATTTTTGTGTATTTTTTAAATTTTCCATAACCCTTGTCTCTGTGGTACGATTTTCACAAAACTAGTCCAGATTTACAAATAATTGACCCAAAATTTTCATATACTCGAGTTACGCAAAAATTCGAAATTCAATGGCAGTTCCAGGACCAGGACTATGAGGGGAAATATATACAACCTAAAAAGTTTTTGTTACGCGGATTAGAAGCCGTCATATACTGCTTGACATCTTTGACACATAAATAAATGAGAAAAAAGTGAAAAACTCATCAGAGGCGGATGCAGTAAGATAAAACAGTGGGGTAAAATACATACCAACAATATGCGAATGGTATGCATGAGTATATTAGTCCCTCGACTAGTTGAAAATTAATTTCTGATAATTTTTACCCTCCCATGGCAGCTCTGGGAAAGGGGGTGACATAGGCGGATCAAGGACTCGTCGTGGGGGGTGGGGGTGATTGGAAACACATTTTCAATATACAACGATATTGAGTCGCGGCGGTGATACTGGCTGGGAATATACATTTTGAAAATGTGTAGTGACTGGACACGCCTCTGGTAATCTAGAATTGGGTTATAACTATTTTGAATTTTCATATACCCAATTGTATTCGCCCTGGCACGGCTGTAAGCAGTCTTCTCACTTACTAACGTTTAGTCCTTCTTGATAACATTCCCCCCATTTTGAACTGCTGTAACCGCCCTTGATGAATACAAATAGTGACAATTGTGAATGCACTATCATCTCACATAAAAATGATATAATAAAACCATACAACTGGTATCAGGATCAGCAGAGACGGCTTCCTTTTACAAAAAACCCATCGCATACGATAATACTTGGTTTGTGGATAGAACCTCCCCAAAAACCCAGTCATAGCTCCGCCCCTGGTAAATATATAATCTTGAAAATTTCAGAAAACCTGCCTGTACTAGTTTTAGGAAAAATCAGGAAGTTTCAAAGTTCTATCGCAAGCCGTTTCGGAGATATTCTCGAAAAACCTGAAGGGGGGGGCAATATTAGCCCCCCTGCCGGAAATAGGGTTAGATTGGGATATAAGGGGTGCATAACCTACCAGTAAAGACAGCGTGGCATATGCGTGCGTATAAGAGCGGTAGATGGGATTTAACATGCAGGCAGTTACTTGTCAGATGTATTGGTAGCGCAATACAAATACATGTTATTCCACAAAAGACCTGAAATTAAATGATTCAGCACTCTTGTACTCAAATCCCGACAGAACATGAATGCCTTCCGGAGGCGAACCTTTCTCTAGTAACTATCGCTGGAGAACGTCGTGAGGCAGGTGCTTCTCCATATTCTCCTGCGAACTATTTAAGAGCTCTGGTACGGATAAAAGAAGATCCTGTTTCATATTTGTATCCTTTAGGTGGCTCACGAAATCTTCCACCAGCTTCACACCACGTTCTGTGGGACCGTTCACGACAGTACGTTCTGGAATACCTTGAAACAGGGGAAGCTATACCAGTTTCTCAACGGAGCCATTTCTGGTCAGAATATTTCAGATTCAGGCAATCGAATACCAGCCAGCTGTCAGGAGTAACAAGCTGGCTGAGGCTTAGTACCGACCATTGACAGAGCTCTTCATAGCCTCTATCGGAAACTTAAGCCTGCCCTAGTCAAATGTGAATCGTTTGCTGTTTTGGCCAATTGTTGTGCGACTGGCTCCTTACCTCTACGATGGTGGTTCTCACCAGCGCGACAGAACATAACTTTCTGTGCACAGATACCACAGCTGATGACAAATTGACTTCAGCACATTCAGGGCGATTTTTATATTAACTTAATGAAAGCACTGCATTGCATTTTATGGGTAGCTTTGAGGCTCTAAAGGCTCTAAAGCTGACTATCCGCGACGGAGGAACCCAAATGCATGGTTTAGAACCACTTATAAGGAAAGCCGCTAACCATTTCGGAGTCTGAGTGGCTCAGTCGGTTAGCGCTTGCGCTCGGCTTGGCCAATGACATTCATTATGTGCTGGGTGTCGTGGGTTCGAGCCCACCCAGAGGCAGAATCTGGCGCCCTGCTCTGGCCCGAGCTAATTCTTTCCCTCACTCCTCTGATGCCATATGACCTGAGCAGTTGATGCGTTGTTAAACTCCAAAAATTATAATATTCTGTCTTTAAGTACCTTCTGGAATGATGAACGGAATCTGACACAGTAGTAGCACGCACTTCATGCCATAAATGTCCTATATTCCATAATATGGCTCGCTGGTGAGCTCCGGGTCTTCTAAACAGACAGTTGTTGGAGACAACCTCTCCTGACAGCCACACGTAAACCAGCTTGCGCAATTTGAGATAATACTCCGGTATTGTGTAGAGGCGCTGAAGTCAATGTGCAAACGCAACTGTTATTTGTGACCAGAAAGTTATAATCTGCTTCGCAAATAAGAATCACAATGCTGACGGTAAAAAGGCAGTGATACAGTACCTGGCCTAAACAGCAAAACCATCCACCTTTCAGTTAGGTAGGCTAAAGTTTACGACAGAGGCTATGAAGAGCTCGGCTCGATACCAAGCCTCTCCCAATTTCTCATTCCTGAAAGCTGGATGGTATTCGAGCGCCTGAATCTGAAAGATTCTGACATGAAATGGCTCCGTTGAGAAGCTGGTGACTTGTATAGCTTCCCCTGTTTCAAGGTATTCCAGAACTTACTGTCGTGAATGGTCCCACAGAACGTGATGTGAAGCTGGTGGAAGATTTCGTGAGCCACCTAAAGGGTAAAATTATGAAACAGGATCTTTTTATCAGTGCCAGAGCTCTTAAATAGTTCGCAGGAGAATAGGGAGAAGCATCTGCCTCACGACGTTCTCCAGCGATAGTTACTAAAGAAAGGTTCGCCTCCGGAAGGCATTCCTGTTCTGTCGGGATTTAGAGTACTAGGGTGCTGAATCATTTAATTTCAGGTCTTTTGTGGAATAACATGTATTTGTATTGCGCTGCAAATACATCTGACAAGTAGATGCCTGCATGTTAAATCCCATCTACCGCTCTTATACGCACGCTCATGCCAGGCTGTCTTTACTAGTAGGTTATGCACCCCTTTCATCCAAATTTAACAAGGGGAGACTGCAACGCCGGGTGGCCAATTGCGCCCGAAACATGAAATCTTTAACCGTTTTGGGGCGATCTTTCCCGCTGTCGTAGGCGCTTGGAATGTGGCTTATTGAAATCAGAATTGAATATGTAATGGGTAAAAGTGGGTTCGAATCTGAAAAGTAAAACAATATTTTTTTGAACGACCCTGCTCTTAGCTCATCGAAGTTTTTCTTTGCGGGCTGTCCAAGCTTTACTTGATCGTTGTATCTTTAATTTTTATGTGGGTTTGCGGGCATGTCTGACCCATATTTCTGTTTGCCATAACAGTGCAGTGCAGTTTGCCATACGACTGCACTGCAGTGTAGGTTGGTCCAGTTTTGAGGTTCACTGGCCTTTGGCATCTGGTCAAGAGCGTTCGTTCATCCAGTCGCCATTTTTCATTCGTACAAATACATAGTCACTTTGTATCTGATGGACTTTCACGTCCTTGAGAACGTTTCGATCACATTTTGGATATAGGTACATTGCCGGAGCCGGAGCCGGAGCCGGTCGGAGCCGACTATTTTGCCCGGAGCCGGAGCCGTTAGGACACTTGAACCCGGAGCCGGAGCCGGAGCCGGAGCCGAAATCATAACCCCGGACCGGAGCCGGAGCCGGAGCCGTCCAAAATTGTCTCGGCTCCGCATCCCTGGTGAGAGGGAAGGACAGAACTTTGTAAAAAATACGATCCAAAAAATGACGGCCACCACACACCGGATGCGAGGCATGCGATACTATAGGCGCCCTTTGGGCGAAAAGTTGGCGGCAAAGTGCATCCTCTGAGGCTCCACCCTCCCCCAATTATCAAAATCCTAGATCCACCACTGTTCGAGAGCAAAAATTCACAGTTGGAAAAACATGAAAAATATTAAATGTTAGCGGGGAGTGGTGTGACCAAGATAATTGATGATGCTAAAACATTTTCTGGTTCTGTGGATAAAATCATTGATGGCCATGCGGGATTGGAAGGGCACTCCTGGCTTCCTACTAAATGCGTACTGTGCTAAAAAAGAATACTGCGTCAAGTCAATATGAAACCGTCAACAATTAGTTTTAAACGGTGATACAGGTAGCTTTTCTGGTCGTTTTAGCCTCAAATATGGGTTTTGTGGTATTTATTGGGCCATTTTGTGAAAAATGACCCCTTTTTGGACGTTTTTATAACTCCGCTTGGCCTTTCTCCGCCGAAAAAAACTGGCAGCCCTGGGCAGCATCTATAATCTTTAGAAGATGGAAGAACACAAAAATTGGGAAACATTTTTTAACACTGACTCCTCTAAGTTGTATTCCCCCCCGCCTCCAAATGGGGTCTTGATCCCCTAAAGACACTATAATTGTCAGCACAAGAAATGCCCCCCACTGATTTTTCCTTAAAAAAATGCCCTGCCGGGAATAATAAATGTTTGCGACGGGTAGAAAACATCGCCTTTTAGGTACTGAACCAAAATATGTTTGTTCATTTTACCCAGGCGCTATGTTGAGGCCAGCACGTGCAATGGCCAACGTCTTAGTGTTCTGGCATGTGAATTTATACCATCGTAGAGGTTAGTAGGTTCGCAATTAAAATAGTTTTACTTATCATACTTGTGGTGGCGCAAAGCTAATACCAGACCAGCGCCAGGCTCTTTGACGAGTCTGCCACCACCCGCTGCAGGAGAAGTTGGGACAGTGCGATGTACCGTCCACCTCCTGGGGTGGTGGCTGACCTGGAGCAGAGGCTGGCCGCCGCTGAGAACCAGGCGCGGCAGCTGAAGAAGGAGCGGGACGACGCCCAGCGGGAGCTGACGCGCCTGCGCAGTAGCGTGCAGTTCCGGCCTCCGTGGCGCGCAGGGGGACAGCCGAAGGCGGCGGCGCAGCAGCGCTCGCCTCCTGGCAGGACGACCACAGCGGTGTCACAGCAGCAGCTGCCCAAAATACCGCCGGCGGCGACCCGGCAGGCTGGACAGAGGTGAGAGAGAGGTCACACCAGAGCCAGAGAGCAGCCCCAGATAACACGTGGGCATGAGCAAGAGTAGTGTGCTGCTCTCATGAAGACTATGTTCTAAAACGAATGCATTTTTCTGCAATAGGGGTACAGAACGCTTGGACATTATTACCTAACCCGGTGCAGCACTAGCGGCAGGAGAGGGAAGGGCCGGGGCCGAGTGTGTCCGGGGCTTCATCGGAGCTGCTCTGCAGTGGCCCGGGCCCGACTGCGGCGGGTACTCGGATATTCCACTGTGGCATCAGACAGTGGCCCACCTTATCCCTACCGCCTGGTCGGTTGCCATAGATATAAAAGAGCACGGTATATATAAATCAATGATGTAAATAACACAGGATTACATGATTCAGGAAGTAACAGCAGGTTTGAAGTACGTGCTACACTGCGCACGTGGTCATATTTTAGCTACGTTTTTTGCGTCACTAAAAATAAGTTCACGTCATTAAAATGCCTTGGGCTGATCATACTGCGCAGAATACGAAAACGGGCAAAAGCGTGAAAGTAAATGAAAGAACAAAACAGTAAAAACGCCGAGAATCTTCCTCTGGAAAAAGGTTAGTTGAAAGGTGGAAATCTTCCTATAAAATGCAAAATCTCGAAATGACATGATAAGTGGATGTGAATGAATTATATAAATATATAGGACTTCTCCACTAGTGAAAATGAAAAACGTTCAGAGCTTTCGGCTATATTTTATCAGCCTTCGTCAGCGAGTGGTCGGATCGATCGGTGGACATCGGAAGGTCTTCCGATGTCCACCGATCGATCCGACCACTCGCTGACGAAGGCTGATAAAATATAGCCGAAAGCTCCGAACGTTTTTCATTTTCACTAGTGGAGAAGTCCTATATATTTATATAAAATGCAAAATAGTATTCTTAGAGTAGGAAAACATCAGAGTTCAGATATTTGAGCCTCGTTGCGTTTTTTTTCTCCCATTATTATTATTTACGAGTGTCAGGAGGATTCAGGAGGGTTGCATCGATATTTCCTGGTGAGGGGGGGCGCCTTTACCATTTTAGGGGCACCAAGGGTCGATCAGAGGGGGCCAAATATCCCCAGCCCCTCATCCCCACTAACCCCACCCCCTCCTGGTTCTGCCTCTACTACTTCACGCACTTCAGTGATCAGTGCCGGATCTAGGTCAAAGTTTTTTTGGGGAGCAACAGGATTGAAATTCGTGAGAACACTGTGTTTTTAATAACAGAGATAAAAAGCAGGCACATGCCTATTCTGTCTCCCTCTTGTATTAGCCCCTGTCAGCGATTCACAGTTGAATGGAATATTCATAAGATAGTCCAGTCAAGTTAGCATTTTTATAATGGGAACATGTCATAAAATTCGGACCCCGCCATAAGATACACCATTGTGTTTGCAATCGATAGGGGCGTAACATATTTAAAATCCGCAAAAATCTACCGAGCGGATATTTTATAACAGGGGTGCAAAGTCCACGTGCCAAAGAAAAATCAGAAATTTTAAAGTAAGACGTCGTGGTGTGTCGAGCCTGCAACATCGTCCCAATGGCTATAATTTTTGGGAAGAAAGTACATATGATGCTGGCCAATTCAAGCAGCCTTAGCTGGCCGATGGCCTACCCTCAGTTTGCACGTGCTGCACGTGCAAAGTCAAAATTTTGCAATGTTGTCCTTATTTACATTGCTTCCATTAGCTCTCTTATCGATGTTTATTGTTGGATTACTGTTTTTGTTTGTAATTTCATTACGCAATATGTGCTTAAGAGACACACAAAAATTAGGTCTCTAGCTGTAACGGTTTGCTGCTGAGAAGCGTAACTTATGAGACATGTCGGGATCATTCATTTCGGGGATACTGCATACTACAAGGGCTTTTGGGCCAGCCAAAGCCGTAAAAATATGCATGGGATAGAAAACGGGAGACACATTTCAAAGCAGCATATAATTGGACGGGATGAGATATTTTCCAGGTTTAATTCCGAACTGGATCGGTTTTTGGAACTTTCGAGCTATAACGAAATGGAATGGGACAAAACTTTCTTTTAGGGTCATGTTCTAGGACAGTATAATTTCCGCCAATATATTGACGGAACGGACTAACTGGATGAAATAATGTGGATGCTAACATTTGGCGTATGTTGACAGTGCAAGTATATCAAACTTCATATTTCATTCGCTGTAAGTGATGGAGTTTTCCTTTTCCGCGGGGTTGTCATCGTGACTCACGTTGTTTCATGGATTCTTCTTGAATTTTTACTCATGTGCAAATTTAATAGTTTTCATTAAACGACTTTCTTGATACTTTTTCGTCTATAGAATCATGGACCTGCCGCTAGGGGACGGGGAGACGCGTCCCCCCACTTGGGAGAGGACGACAGGGGCGTAGCCAGGATTTTGCTCAGGCGGGCGCCCCGAAAAGGGCCCTGCGACAGCGCCAAAAGGACCCTGATGGGTAAAAAGAGCCCTGCTTGTTACATAATCGTGCCCTCAGGGGGCCCTAGGGCCCTCAGAGGGGGAGGGGTGGCCTTCCCTGCCGCCCCCCTGGCTACGCCCCTGGAGGACAGAGTATGTGTTGTCCCCCCCCGCCCACCACTTTTCACGCAGGGTTCCATCACGTTGTCCCGAGCACTAAAACCGTAGGGAATAATAAAGAGCGGGCCTTTTGCAAACACACCAATTACAACTACAAATTCGGTCCGATACATAACTGTGGGTACAGACGCCCAATTTGGTGGTCTCTCAGGGGGCCCTTCACTGGCTCACGGAACCCGAGATCATGTCAGAAACCTTCTGCAAAATATATTTTCAGTGAAAATATACTTTTCTGACGCATAGTCGTGACGGGAAGCCGTGGCGCTGCCTCTTGTCTCTAATAACCCTTTACAAAGGAGATCCAAAGGGACGGAGGTCAAATTATGACTCAGCCAATCTCACAAATGCCTCGAATAGAACTATCAGTACTCATTGATCAGAAAATATTTTGTGAGAGCAGAAGGTGTAGGACCCGAGCTGAGCCCCCCAGGTTCTCTCGATCTCCAAATCGGGGGGTTCTGATCCCCCAGCTCCACCCATCCGCATGAGCTTTTCTTGGAATAAGAGCTTTACGTATGTAGAAAGTGCCGAGATCAGCTGTCATTACTGCGTAATATGTCTGCGAGAGTGTGTGTTATGGTTTTCCAGTAAAGTTTTGTTTACAGTAGTCTGCAAGAGTCACAGTACGGTGCAGTAGCCATTGTGAGCGCCGATTTTGATGTATTTTTAATCATATTTATGGTGCTTTGTCCGTTTTGCGGGGTATCGTGCGACAAGTCGTTGGATTTAGTAAAAATTTTGTTCACACATTCATACTTTAATCCTCGCCCCGGTGGGGGATGTTTGAACACCCCCTCGGGTTTTACCGGCGGCACGAAAAAACGGTGGCGCGAAGTACTTGGCATACCTTATCCTTGATCAATTCCGCAAGTTTCCCCAAAATCTTAAGGTCGGGTCATTAGGGTCGTTCAAAAAAATTTCACCTTTCAGACTCAAATCCACTTTTTTCCTTTATATGTTCAATTATTATTTCAATGAGCCACATTCCAAACATCTGCGACAACGGGAAAGATCGCCTCAAAACGGTTAAAGATTTCATGTTTCAGGCGCGATTGGCCGCCCGGCGTTGCAGTCTCCCCTTGTTAAATTGGGTTGAAAGGGGTGCATAACCTACCAGTAAAGACAGCGTGTCATGTGCGTGCGTATAAGAGCGGTAGATGGGATTTATTATGCAGGCATTTACTTGTCAGATGTATTTGCAGCGCAATACAAATACATGATATTCCACAAAAGACCTGAAATTAAATGGTTCAGCATCCTAGTTCTCTAAATCCCGACAGAATGTGGTGAACGATCCCACAGCGTTGTGTGAAGCTGGTGGAAGATTTCGAGAGCCATCCAAAGGGTAAAAATATGCAGCAGAGTCTTCTAGCAGTATCAGAGCTCTTAAATAGTTCACAGGAGAAGAGGGAGAAGCACCTGCCCCAACGACGTTCTCCAACGAATGTTACCAGAAAAATGTTCGCCTCCGGAAGGTATTCCTGTTCTGTCGGGATTTAGAGTACTAGGGTGCTGAACCATTTAATTTCAGGTCTTTTGTGGAATAAAATGTATTTGTATTGCGCTGCAAATACATCTGACAAGTAAATACCTGCATGTTACATCCCATCTACCGCTCTTATACGCACGCACATGCCACGCTGTCTTCACTGGAAGGTTATGCACCCCTTTCATCTCAATTTAATAAGGGGAGACTGCAACGCTGGGCGGCCCATCGCGCCTGAAACATGAAATCTTTAACCGTTTTGAGGCGATCTTTCCCGTTGTTGTAGATGCTTGGAATGTGTCTCATTGAAATCAGAATTGAATATATAATGGGAAAAAGTGGGTTTGAGTCTGAAAAGAAAAAAAGTTTTTTTGAACGACCCTATTGTCATCTCAGGTCAGGTCACCAGTGCAGGTTAAGTGACTTAACCTAAAAAATGTTTAAGGAGTCATAAGTAGGAAAAGGGCGAATCTATCGGATTGAAACTGATACCACATAATGGGCCTACCGAGTACTACAACATATATTCCGAGTTTTTCATATCGATGACCGAAGGTCAGGTACGGAGCATGACCTCTCCGTTGGAAATGCATGGGAAAAACGAAATTGGGCTGTATTTGTGTAGATAAAGCTGAGAATACCTTCATATTCCCTAATTCGTAGTATCCTGGGCTCCTTTCTAGGTTCCTGTTGCAATGTTTCACCTCCGACCTCTGAGAGGTCATCTGGGCTACTTAAGCATATTTTCAGACTTGGGTCAATAACTGTGCAGGAAATGACGATACAACTTTTATTTGATACCATTACGTTGAAATTGCTACTATGAGTCGATTGATGTGCATATTGACTATGCTAGATTAGATAGTGACCTTGACCTGACTGATGTGTGACCTAATGTGTGTGATAAATGTTCGGGAATTATATTCACCAAGTGAAAAAACAAATTTATAAATCAAAGTCAACCGACTTCTAATTTTACAGGCAAAAATGTGTCCGTGATTTACACTATCCACCAAAAGGTCCCTACCCTAATTGACAGCGATTTGATGAATTTCTCGTGAAATTCTAAGTTTGTAATTTTGAAGTAATGTTTTCGTCATTACTTTCTCAAATATTAACACTTCTATTTCAAATTTCAAATTGAAGTAAGTCGTTACCAAGAATCCTTGGTACCACGATCGAGATCACGAGAAGGTATCCCACCTCACACTGTGAGACTCAACTCGCTCGAACCGGACCACACCGGCACGTCAAATTCTACTATTTACTGCTATAAAATAATAATCCAGGACTTAAAAATCTCGGGATTTTAGGGCACTTCAGCTGCCAGGGCTATATAGCGAACTTATCAATCCCCACCCTGAAGGTACCGTAAGAAATATATCTTCAAATTGAAGCGATCATTACAGTAAGCCCAGGGGCCTGCTGGCCTAGTGGTTCTTACTTCATTCCCAACCACCTTAGAATGAGACGCGTGATGAATAAGGAACCAACTCAAGTAATTATGCAGCCGGATAAAACGTTTTCAAGGTTTAATTGGCCTCAAAATGGGTGCTGCATGCGCAATCCATAAAGTGAAGGATCCCGACATGTCCCAGAAAATAAGCTCTTCAGCAGCAAACCGTTACAGTTAGAGACCTGATTTTGTGTGTGCTTCTTCAAAACATATTGCGTAATGACATGACAAACAAAAAAAGTAATCCAACAATAAACATCGATAAGAGAACTAACGAAAGCAATGTAAATAAGTACAAAATTACAAAATTTTGACTTTGCACGTGCAGCATGTGCAAACCGAGGGTAGGCCACCGGCCGGCTAAGGTTTTATGAATTGCCCAGTATCATATGTACCTGCTTCCCAAAAATTATAGCCATTGGGACGATGTTGCAGGCTCGACACACCACAATGTTATACTTTGAAACATCTGGTTTTTCTCTGGCACGTGGACTTTGCACCCCTGTTATAAAATATCTGCTCGGTAGATTTTTGCGGATTTTGGATATGTTACGCCCCTATCAATTTCGAACACAATTGTGTATATTATGGGGGGCTAGAATTTTATGACATGTAAATCCTAATTTGACTGGACTAATAGTTTCACTTATCGACTCTCCCACTGCCAGGTCCACATAGCTTCACCAATTCTATCCCTGAAGGGTTTCTCGGGAGTCATCTTGCTCCTTGTTCAGGGAAGCCGCCGGGCCTTAACCCGCGCCCCACCGGGGGTCCGGCGCCACCTTCGCCCCACCGGGGGGCCATCGATGGCCCCCCTCTAACTCCGAAAATATGGGCGTTAGCGCAAATCTGCAAAGTGCAATAGAAAGCTCGCGTGAATTCAGTAAGAAATTACTTCGCATGTTTTAGTGCTCAGGTCAATGGTTTGACCTCCAGAGGTCAAATTAGGTCAAGATCGGCTATTTTCACTCAAATATGCAATGATTAAGCAAACTGGGCATAACTCTTATGTAATTAGAGCTATTGAGGCCTGGTAAAGTACATTTGATAGCAAATTGCCAGTACTTTTTCCGCTATGTGGAACGTAAAGACCTCCCGCCAGTGGTTTGACCGCCAGAGGTCACCTCGTGACCTAATATGACCTGAGGTCACGAAAGGTCAAAAAGTGACCTTGCCGTATATCAAATGAAAGCCAGTGACAAGACAAACACGATGGTGTTTGTTTCACTGCTCTAGCTCAATTAGGTCAAAAGTTATTGTCAAAATACTGTTTTTGAACTCTGGTGACCTTGGATGACCTTGGAAAAGTCAAAGGGCAAATATGACCCCTGGGATCCGTGAAAGGGTGTCCAAAAACGTTTGTTCTGAGCAGTCTGAGTATTTGCAATCATTTTTGTGGCTTTTATATCATGAAACAACTTTTCCCTATGCTTTTCCAATGGGAGAGGTCGCCTCGTGACCTGACCTCAGGGCACGAAATCGAAAAATCCCGGATATACACCTTGTAGATCCTGGAGGGGTCATGAAGTGTAGGAAGTTTCAAATCGATCGACTTTGAAATGTAGCTCTTACAGAGCTCTAAAGGTGAAGTGAGGTGACCTTGGTTGACCTCGTCTGGTGACCTGACCTTGGGTGACCCGGGGTAAAAAATTTCAGGGATGATGGGAAAATGATGCAGTGAGAGGTAGAGCCCTCAACCGCGGTGCTGCGCCTCGTCGTTTTTCTGCTATCCCGGAAAAACCTTAGGGGGGCCATCGATGGCCCCCCGGTGGGGCGAGGGTTAAACTCGGGTCGGCTCCGCGGAAGCCAGCTTCGCTGACCACTCCACTACACCGCCTCCACCATTGAATGGAAGGCCCATTAAAACCATATTTTTGTGATTCCCACCTCACTTCCTTCCCCATCAGGCCTCATTTTGACACATATGCCACTTTTTATCAAACTGCCGTGCGCCGCTAAACTGATCGACAATGTGTTCGCCGCCCTCAGGCCTGAGACGCGAGGCAGCACGGCACCGCCACGCCCTCTAGAGTCGCGCACACCGTCCCAGGGGTCTCTGCCAGCGCTGCCGCGCAGTCGCGCCCGCCAGCCGCCGCCTCCGCCGCCCCGGCCCTCCAAACCGTGACCGCCGCTCCCGTCAGACAAGTGTCCTGCTGTAGTTGCCTGTGCCTGGCTTTTGTGCTGGCTACGTCTTCTTCAGAGATGAATATTGCCCTCATAGAATATCGGTATTTAATATGCAGAATGCCTGGAGTATGAGGATTTCGCGCGAAGAGCGGGAAGCTACTGCCAAAGCAGAGCTACACCGTTCTAATATTTGGAGAATTTTCTATGCTGTTGGCTCTGCACAGAGTATGTGGACCGTACATACGAACTAAACTTTATGACCTGAGTATACACGGATGGTGCGATGTTCGGAGCTATTTTCCCTCGCTTTTGGGGAGTGGATGACACTGTTTCTGGCACCTTGGAGGCGCAGACACGACACTGGGGATGCCACGCACTAGGTGCCTTGCGCTGGGGTCGTCTGTACTGGATAAACAGGTATAGTTTATTCTGGCTCACAGAGGCCGATGAGCATACGTGAATCTAGGCTGGCGCATTTCTTTGACAAACACTCGAAAATGACAGATGCCCTCGGGCATTGTTAATGGTATCAGGAATCTGAGCCAATAGCAAATAGCGCTCCATCAAAGCTGGAGTACTGGCCGTATGCAGCGAGCACAGTCGCCTACTTTCCTCTGAGTGCGAAATGACGTAGAAAAAAATACACCAGGAGTGGAAGCGAAAAGTTGATATTTACTGTCTACTGCACGGAAGGGAACGCACTAAGAATGGTAATGGTATTAAGGCAAAAAGACACCACAACATAGAGAGAAGGAAGCATGTCAACAAGTGGTCGCTTTCTTAACACTCACAGTTTCGCTCCGCAAAATGAACTGCCAGAATAAGTAGGGCTAAAAAATGACCCAAAGCTATTAGTGGGCAGTTGATGACAGACGCAATTCAACTCAACTCGCTATTGACGTACAACGTGCGGCTTGAACAAATCCCCTGGAATTCGCTAAACGGCTACCACAGCGTTATGTTTTACCATTAATCTTGTTCCTTGGCTTGTATTTGCACCTACAACTACAAAGTATTTCATAATGAATGATATTTTTGAATCTATCAGAACACAGCTATAAATAGGCTGTTGTGATATGATTTACATATCAATAGTAAGAAAATTTCGGAACATTTAACCCCAAACGTATTTTGATTGTTGTTTTTATATTTTTATTAGTTCAAAGTAGTCACAAAAATGAGTTGAAAACACTGCCTTGTTTGCCTTCATTGAAAATTTTCGTAGAAATCACGTACGTATCACGTGGCAAGTATCACGCCACTGACACTGGAAACGTTACATCGTCACTGCAGTACATTACAGTCCGCACGCACATTGTCTCTGGCAATTAATTATAAAAAAACACCCCTCATTTTTAGGAAAGCTCGGGTCCAAGCAAACAAGCCCCAATTGGCCCATGTCCCTTGTTGAACAGCGGGTCTTTTGCGCTGTGTCCGCCGCATCTGGTCATTCATAGTTAAGGTCGGAGAATAGCTCGAGAAAAACTTTAAACTTTTAATGTTACTGATACTTCTGCTTTTGATTTGCACGATGACGTGCCATTTTTGCACCGAAGCCTTTTTAGAGTGCTGCTTGCTCCATTTTTTCGAATATAAGCTGGCATATATTATGTTTCTTGCAACGTTTTCTCGGGTACATTTCAGATGGAAGAAAATACTTGATGCTAACAAAACATAGTTTTCGAAAAATGTCCCAGAATTCACCATTAAAATGACCGTTTTTTCGACTGCTTTTGAACGATTTTTAGTCCTTTACTAAACGTTTAGAAATATCATACTTTCTGAAACACCCTGTAGCTTTACAATTTTTAACCAGCAACAGGTCAGAACTGTGAGAGGCCAACGATGTAATTGCCACCTGGCTGTTGAGACATTCTGCTTCTCTCCTAGTCCAACTAGTAACATCCATTCAGTCAGTCTGACCTTGACGTCTGCTGCGCGCGGTCTCGGCCCCTAGCAACCGGCCGACCAAAAGCAAAGGAACTTCGGGGCATTACGACACACCGACTACTGAGGTCATATGGCGTCGCCAACTCTCACCCTGTTGGGAGAATATGATGGGCATCGAAAAGACTTACGTGCAATACCCGCCCGGGGATTTGAACCCGGGTCAGTGGCGGGAAGTTGAATGCTCTTCCCCACGCCTAGCGGCCGGCCGACCTGGCATGGGTCAGTGGGCGTCAGTGAGGGCGACGTGCGCACCTGTGCAGGCTTCCTTGGCTGTAAAGAGCCAAGTCGACCGTAATTATTTTCAGAAAAAGGCAAAGTTTCATAGGTCGAACCGAAGGTAGTGCTGTGGGTTCCTTGATGTATTATATACCAGCATTATTCCACTGATGTATAACATCTACCACAACAAGGAGGTTTATGGGAGGATCTAGACCAAAGGGGACAGGAACCTCCGATCAACCCATCCGGTGCCCCGCCTCCCCCGACTGCGGTCCGGCGCCCCCCCCTCCTAAAAAATAATTTCGCAATACCCAGCCGTCACGTCGTTAAGACATATAACCACCATCACGATCCGTTTAGGTTATATCTGAGGAAAGCATGAGGGGCGGACAGAATCCACCTCTCTGGCAGTAATATATGTAGTTAATGCACGCCTTTTCTCAGAGCTGTTCGAACTCTACTCCGAAGTGCTAGGAAAGGTTGAGCGTCAGTTGCCTCATTTGACGAGCAATCCCTGCTTAGGAGTAACTTAGTTCAGTGCTAAAGGCTTGAATAAACCTCAGGTGTGACTCCAGACTTATCTTTAGAGAGAGAGAGAGAGAGAGAGAGAGAGAGAGAGAGAGAGAGAGAGAGAGAGAGAGAGAGCAGTGCCTTTTGACGGCAAGATTACTATATTCTTCAACTTCGGTACATTCACAGAAGATTGCCTCCATTCTGAAACTTCTGGACCATGCTATGTGCATTGGACAAAAGAGGATAAAGAATTGCCAAGGCCTTTTGAAGATGATATTTATTAATTTCTTAGGTTTGCGCACGTTTACACGAAGTTTTTTTCCTGCAGCAACTTCTCGTCTCCATGGCGTGGCCTGCCACCACCTTTTGTCTTTCTTCTCAAGCCACGTTTTCGCCGAAGGAGGTAAATACAAACCTAGCTGCTTCAATTGACATTTTTACATTTCGTAGGAGTTAAAAACACGTTACAGACTGGCTGGAATACCTGAATACGCAGAGGATGATATCTTATACCTTTATGCATGTGGTCCTTGCTGGAACCAATTTTTTAAAAGAAAATGAAATATATTCTTTCCTTATCTTTTTTCCCAGTGCGAACGACAGTATCCTGGAGACGTCAGGTTCACCACTGGCAAAAAGTGAGGGGCTAGTCAATCTTCAACCGGCTGCTCCCATTAAGCTCCTCATCTGTAAAAAAGCATAGGATTTAGGTTTATTGCTGCCTTCCGCACTGCCAGGTCACAAAATGTTACCATTGTTCTCAATTTGGCGGAGATAGGAACACTTTTGTAAAAATTCGTAGAGCCAGGCCTCCATCCTCCTCCCATTCCGACACGTATATTCAGAGAAGTGTGTAAAAATGGATAAGTAAGATATAGAAACAGATTAAAATCTGGGATTTGAACTGTGTGTAATAATGTGTAAGCAATATATTGGTACGGAATAAAAGCTGGGATTGGAGCTGAGTAGCTATATAATATAACATGCCGAGGAAACACTTGATCGATAATTCATTTTTTCCACAGCTTACCGTTCACTGAGACACACATACAAATTCACCTCCTGTTGAACTTGTCCTCTCTGAGTGGTCTCTTGGTATGAGCTGACCATTACCATAGCAAAGTGATGCAATGCTCGAATCCCGCTGTGCATGCTTTTTTTGCTTGGACCCCTTTAAAATATACGTGCTGAAAGTGATTTTAGTACTGGCGGCTATAAATGCATATAACTGACTTCAATTGCAAGTCTGAAACCGTTTTATGCCTGCCCTCAACCTATGTGAGATAGGAAATCTATTTACTCAGCCTTGGAGTAACTAAACTGATAGGATTTTGAAATGAATTTTCCTGATTTTCTGTTACCTGTTTCCCTAATGCAGGATCCCAGATCCCAGTGACGGATCCAAGGGGCTCAAGCCCAGGAGGGGAAGGTTTCAAGTTCCCCTCCGAAATGTCCGAGCCCCACATAGTTGCTCTTACATCAATCAATACATAGGCGAGGGGCTGGCCGAGGTACTGGCGGGTGAGGACGAGCCCTCTAGCCCCCCCCATGAATTCCTGGATCAGCCACTGCAGGAACCCAAAGTCTAAATATTTGGCATTGCCCCAATTTCCCTTAGCTATGCTTCGGAATAATCTGCCCAGGCGGACCAGACAAGGCCTGCCGCCTCACTTTTCATAAAATAATATATTTTCAGCCAAATTGAGAAGACATCTTAAGATTGCGTAATTAGCCAGTGCAGAAGACAATAACGAGCCCGAATCTTACCAGTTTTTGGTTCTAGAGAGGATAGTTTGGTCAACAACAGGATGAAGATCGATCCGTGCCATTTTATTTGTTGAGGGCGATGCTTATCGACAAGGAGTTGGTTTTGGAGGTATTTTGTGGTCTAGTTAAGGTTTGTTTTGAAGAGTAGTTGTAATTTTTTTATGGAGTGGAGGTTTGCATTCTGTCATGTTTTTTTATGCGTCACCATTAATCTCCTTTTTGGTGGGGATGGAATCTGCCCTGGGCACAGCCAGGGCAGCGTTACAAGAAGAGAGCAGCTTATTGTCTGACTGAATTGCAAACCTGCACCGCAACTGCACAATTCTGATCTGAAAAGTACATACTTTGTCGTAGGTTGCTAAAATCTGCTTAGAGAGCGTCCATCATACCCAGACAAGGGGATAACGCAGAGGCACAATGTATGTATGTACAGACATACTTCCTTGGAGACAGTATTATTAAAACGTGTATCTCATATTTTAATTCTCCTCCCCCCCACCCCACACTCGTTCAGCAAATGGTGGTTTAGATTCACCTCAGACCCCATCCTGGGTATGTAAAGTATACCCTTACTGATTTTTCCTTAACCATTGATCAATTTGGCAACTTTTCTCAGAATTTTAAGGTTGGGCCATCTCAGGTCAGGTCAGCAGTGCAAGTCAAGTGACCTCAACTCCAAAGATGGTAAAGATGGCATAAGTAAGAAATGGGTGAATCTATCGAATTGAAGCTTATACCACATAATGGGTCCACCGAGCGCTACAACATGTGTTCCGGGATTTTGATGGCCTAGGGTCAGATATGGATCATGACCTCCCCGTTGGAAATACATGGGGAAACAGGAAATGGGTTCCATTTGTGTAGATACAGCTGAGGATACCTTCGTATTCTCTAAATCGTAGTATCCTGGGCCCCTTCCCAGGTTCATGTTGCAATTTTTGTCCTGTGACCTCTGAGAGGTCACCTAGGGCTATTTAATCTGTTTTCAGACTTGGGTCAATAACGCTGCAGGAAAAGATGATGCAGCTTATATTTTGATACCATTACGTTTTGATTGCTATTGCGAGTCAATTGATATGCGTATTGCCTATGCTAGTTTTAAAACTGATCTTGACCTGTCCTGAGGTCAGGTAATTTTGGTGTTTTGACCTAGCATAGTCGTGCTATATATCATTCGATTTACCGTGACGAGAGGAAGCGAATAGTGCCTAAAAATGGTTCTAAATCAACTCTGTCATATGCTAGAATCCAAAAACACTACCCGAACATGCAACCTTCTTTGACCTGTCATGACCTCAATATTGACCTGAGCCAAAAAGTGAATGGTTTCTTCAGGATTTTTTTACGGGCTATCCAACAGCCTTCGCGTTTTTCTGCTATTCTGCATAGGAGCTGAGTTTGAGGGGGTGTTTGAAAACCCCCTACCAGGGCAAAGGTGGCACGGAGGCCCACCAGAGGGGGTTAAGAAATATCCTGCTCTTTCGTGAAAATGTGTTCCTTTGTGAAATGGACACAGCATGGTTTTGGGGCCTGTCTGGAAATGCACATCCTCAGCCGGCAATAGCTGGGTGCAAAAATTTACTCGTGGTGCTGATGTTATCAACAATCAAGATACCTTTGCATCAACAATGATGCTGGACGGGGAATAATGCTCCTGTAGGAGCTCATTGTTAAAGCTCAATGTAAAAATAACTTAAGGAATTGAAACAGATCATCAGCTGATATATGCAGGCCTGTGGCCAATGGTCATGTCGGCAAGGATTATGCGTGTCGTTAGTAGCGATGGTATCCGCCCCTCAAGGGGGTCACCTCACTACACTTAATTAGGGTTGCCCGGGAATTCCCACATAAATTTAAGTCCACACCCATGCATAGTACCACTCATTAACCCTTTACCGCCTGAGGGTCCGATTGGACCTCCTCGGTTTTTTTCAAATGATTCCGAGCCGATTCAAATAAGACGCATGGGGCTTTGCAGACCTCTAGGGTTATCAATTCGACAGATTATGACCAAGCATTGACATCAGTTCAAGACAGGTCAACCAGTTATGAGGTCATTTCTAAACCCATGTAAGGTGATTCTGTTCCTAAAAAATGAGGCTGACAAAAACAGAGAATAATGTTGGTGTTTAACGACGCGCTAACAGCCAAGGTCATACGGCGTCTCCAACTCTTACTCTCTTAGGAGGAATTTGAGGGATCAGATAAACTTATTCAGAGGCTCCGCCGGGACTTGAACCCAGGACTGGTAGCTTAGAAGATAGGGATGCTATCCACTAGCCACCCATCCCCCAAAACCAGAGTGTAACTCGATTTTTAGAAGAGCCAGATCAAGTTTCTACGCATCATTCGAAAAGTCTTAAAACGAGAAGTCTGCATGCTTTCATCCATTTTGAAGCCAGGTCAAATCCAAGGCCACCACAGGTCGCCAAGTTTTACGGTTTTGAAATTGTTTGTGCTTATAACGTTTGAACGGAACAAGACACATTCGTAAATTTGGTATCATAGTAACGAGCATGAACCAAGGATTCGAATGATATGCCACATGATCTTCAAAGGTCATCATTTGACCTTGACCTAAGGTCAAGGTCAGGCTGTATATCATTGAAATCCTTGGGTTAAGATGAACACATTGTATGTATGTATGTATGTATGTATGTATGTATTTGTAGCATATTACACGTGCAGCAGCAAGCTTCACCGGACCATCCACGAGTGCGTTTTCAGGTTTGCGGCGTTACAAGGTCAGCAGAAAAGCAGAGCACACATTTGCACATCAAAGCACACAATCAAATATTATAATTCCGTCATTTACTGCGTGGACCTAATTAATCTTTCAAATCGTGCAGGAGAAGGCTCGTTCATCGTTCGGTAGGGTAGGTCGTTCCAGGATTTTGTAGCTCGGTATCGGAATTGTCGTTGAGAGTTCGTTAGATGGCAGACAGGCAGCTCGATGGAGTTTGTCTCGGTCGATCGGGTCGTTCGTCGTGAAACTTCATGCCGCATCACAAACATTCCTCGGATGGCTTTTGGACCACCTTCTGAGTGAATGGACTTGTGGATCTTTAGAAGATCTCTTTCCCGCACTTGATCCTCAATCCGTCTCCAGCAAAGTGACTCAAGTACTGGTCCCACTCTGTCTCTTCTTTTCATCCCTGTCACTACTCGCGCACTAAAGTTAATAACTTTCTGAACACGAGTCAGCTGTTTTTTCGTAGTTCCTCCCCAAACCGATAGACCATATAGAATGTGTGGTTGCACATGCGCCTCTACCAGGACCTTGAGGGCATCCTGAGTGAAGTGATGTTGAAAGCGGCGGAGCGGGATGAGCAGAGAGTTGCATCTTTTAACGACTTGCGTGATATGAGCTTCCCAAGACAGATACGGGTCAATGTCAACACCAAGAAGGCGAACGGTCTTAGAAGGCTTGATGATGCAGCCTGCTACACTTAGTTTGAGTTCTTTTGTCTTTTCAATAGCGTTGCGAGTTCCAACTAGAATGAAGTCCGTTTTTTCTTTGTTCATCTTTAGTGAGTTTGATCTGAACCAGCACTGCAGTGTGTTGAGCGCTGTTTCGATCCGTATTTTCAATGAGTTCAGACTTATGCTGTCTAGATCCGAGTGGTCTAAAAGCTGGGTATCGTCAGCATAACAAATAATTCTACTTTTCAGCAGATGGCAGTGCATGTCGTTGGTAAAAAGGCTGAAAAGGACTGGCCCAGCGATCGACCCCTGTGGTACGCCACAGCTGACGGAAATGGTCCGCGAACCACCTCTTACGATCTGCTTTCGCCCGGTCAGATAACTCCGAAACCATGCATCATCTATGCCATACCATCCAAGCTTATTTAGAAGTACGCTGTGGTCCACACTGTCAAAGGCTTTGCTCAAGTCTACCGCTGTGACAGATGAGACTTCACCTCGCTCGGAGTTCTGGGTGATCCAGTCAGCGACATCTAACAGCGCATCTTCCGTGCCGTGCTTCGGCCTGTAGGCATATTGCTGAGGATAGAGGACGTTACATCGAGTCAGATATGCTGATAGTTGGTTGCACACAACCTTCTCAAGTAGCTTTGACATGTGCGAAAGCAAGGATATGGGCCTGAAGTTAGCGGCAGTGTTGATGTCACCCTTATTTTTGTATATGGGCACGACCTCAGCAATTTTCCAGCTCTCCGGGAAAATGCTCGTCGATATTGAGGTATTGACGATTCGCAACAGGTAGGGTCCTACGACAGCAAAACAGCGTTTTAAGGCCTTCAGAGGAACACCATCAATGCCTTCCGCCCCCGATGAATTCATTTGCCGCATAACTCTACTGAGTTCAGGGAGAGTGACGGGATATGGCTTGAAGCATGATGATATGACAATGGGTGGTTTTATGAGTTTCTGGCCCGACTTAACGTCATCTTTTAGTTCACAAGCTATGCATGAGCCAACAGATGCAAAGAACTCATTGAAGCGATCTGCTCTGCTCCGTTGTTCGTCCTTGTTCTGGTCTTCGTCTCGTTTCACACCTGCGCTTTTCTTGGGTTGTGACATGTAATGTCGCTTGAGAGTTTGCCAAAAGTCTCTCCGGTTAGCGGATATGAGCCGACGACCCAAATATTCTTTTCTCGCCTGATGTATCAGTCGTTTGACTTCATTGCGTAGACAGCAGAATTCAGAGCGAGATTCAGGTGTACGAAGGTCTCGCCATATTTTCAGCATGTCGTCTCTGGTTTGCATGGTCCGTTTGATTGTTTGATTATTTGCAATCCAAGGATGATTTGGTGAACGAGACTTTTTGGTCGTGAGCGGACAATGTCTGTTTATCACGCGATCCCAGATGGTCTTGAAACTCTCCACCATTTTGTTGACATCGGTCGTATCATCAAGCTCTGACCAATCTTCCAGAAGGAGGTGAAGGCAGATTGCGTTCCAGTCCGCGCAGTTCCACTTGCGACCTACCCGCCTAGTGGCGTTGTTTCGTACCCGATGTAGTGGGGTTTTCATCACGAATGGCTGATGGTCACTGATAGCAGTATCTAACACTTCAACACAATTGTTCTGCAATTTGACGTTGGTAATTATGTGATCGATGGCTGTCGGTGTCGGTGACAGATGGGTTGGCTCTGTGATCAGTTGTTTCAGATCCAGTTCATCTAGCATTTGCTGGTAACATTTTCCCGGGGCACTGTTTTGGTTCAAAACATTGATGTTTAAGTCGCCCAAAAGGAAAGATGGTTTTCCTTTTGCAAGTATAAGTTTTAGTTGATCGCAAAGCTCATCACAGGCTAGAGTTACGGAGCCATTTGGAGGTCGATACGCTACTCCTACAACAGCGGGTATACCACCTTTCCATGATATTGAAATCCATAGCATCTCGATGAGATTACATTTAGGCATATCTAAAACATGACATGTTATTTCATCCCGGTGTATGATGGCTACACCACCTCCCTTACTTTTTGAGCCTGGAACAGTGTTTTGTCTGTCATATCTTAGGATTTCGTACCCTGGAAAAACCATAAACCTTGATGGTATTTTATCTGTCAGCCAAGTTTCACTTACGCATAAGATGTCTAAATCATGTGTCTCAAGAAGCACATTTATTTCATCCACTTTCGGTGCCATTGATTGAGCGTTTATGTGTCCAATCTTTAATCCGTGTTTCGAGTTCAATCGATGATCGTTTGTATTGTTGTCGATATTATCATTTTCGATGGTCGTTACCAGAGGCGTGGTAAGAACTGGTATTCGTTCAGGTCGCTTCTGTTTTGGTCGTCTGTTTTTCGTGATGATGACGGGGATATTCCCATCCCGTCTTCTCGGATCTAGGCGATTGAGTTCGTCAGTAGTGTACTGTGTAAAGGCTCGGCACATCTTCTTTTTCGTCAATATTTGTTTCGTAGTCAAGTGAGAGTTTTGCGTCAGGCTTCTGTCACGTGACGACTCGTTATGGCCAAAAAATCAAGAATGAAATTCGCTGCTTGACAAAAACCTAAATAATGAAGTTTTTGTAAAATATTCGAAAATATATAAAGTTCAAATGCTTATAACTTGGTTAGGAAAACACTGACCGAAAAAATATTAACACAGTTTAAGAGCTAAAACTTTAGGCTACACGACTATATCTAATGTAACACACTTTCGTTTATATCTAGTACACTAGAGCAGTTGAAAACTGGAGAAAGAAAAACACGTCCGTCGGCTCCAGATGCAACTGGCAATACATTGATGTCTTTTGTTTTGTTCTAGGGCTGATGGTTCCGAGCTATAGACGATTTTCTAAATGGGTCTATATTTTACCCGATTGGGCCCACTGTGATGTCACGGGACAACGGATATGGTTCGAACTCGCCTCCAGACTAGAAGACAGTGAGGTACTCCTAGCATCGTTTCAATTTTTCCGTATCACTTACAGCTTCTGAGAGCGTAGGGGATCGTCCGATCGGACCCCCAGCTGGTAGTGTGTACGAACAGAGCTCAGGCGGTGCCGGTTTAAGGTCCGAGCTGCAGCCCATCGCTATTCCAGACCGTGCAGCTACCGGTTCCACGGGCGTTGTCGTACTGTAAATATTTCACAACGAAACTGGGAACATTTTAAAAATGCTGAAAAACATAGTCGTTAAACATATTGCCGATTGAAACATTGTATTAAACATTGCTTCACTTTTTTAATGTTTTCTCCCCTCCTCGTACCAATGCTTGTTTAGTAAGGAAAATTTGGGCCTGAAAAATATGAATCTTCCAAAGAATTCTTTCTTTTGAAATCTAGCAAAAGAAAGAAAGTAAAGTGACGTCACAAGTAATGATAATTATCGAAAATAATGAATCCTAGCACCAAAATCAATGTTTGACAAATCTTGTGACGTCTCCCACTCCTCATCTTCATCAAATTAGGTACCATTCAAAAGCTAAGTGAACATCTTGATCTACTAAGGGTACACCACAAACTAATGATAATAAGCAATAGATAATTTGAAACGGGACGTCTTCACGTGGGATATTAATAGCAGAATATTGTAGCATACAAATCAATTCTGAGGCTCAGAGACAGAAACTCCGGTAATCACGGTTAAACGGCCTTACACAGTGGCTTCTGGCTACCTGGAGGCCGAGTGGCGGCGGCATCGAAGGATGTGAAAGGGGGATGAGCCAAGCTAAATGAATGTAGTGATGTTCATGCCATACAAAATATACGTACTTAGGGACTGCCTCGTACACCCTGTGATTTGCCTTGGACCTTCCTTGTTTACGCGATCAGTCAGAACTACATATCCCTCCGACTCAACTAATAATTTTAGCATCTTATACTTCTAGTGTTGAATTCGCATGAAATGTGAATACGCAAGTGACGTGAAGTAGTTTACTGTAAGCAAAGCCTGCTATTTCTTCTTTTCTATTCCAAAGAGGGGGAGGGGGTTCTGGATGGGTTAGCACTGATATGGTAACACAAGCTTTATACCCCGCCGAAAACCCGAAATCCAGGAGGTCTTGACTCGCTACCCCTCCCCCCTTCCCACCAGTTTTCTATATGCACCTGCAAACGAGTAGCTAACTTTCCGCATTTCGAATCGGTTTCGCAGCAGCAATAAAACGGCTGGTCTCTCCCAACTCCACTACTCAGAGAACAAACAGGCATCCAGAGGTCCTTTTATGGTTGGATTCACCTTATAAAGTTTGAAATTCCATCACAGCTAGTTTGCTTAATGTCTGCGCTTCCCAATGCTGAACAACTTTTCATTAAGAAGTTAGAGGCGGTGATGTACAAATTCAACTGGGGCGAAAATGGAAATCACATTAAAAGAGCTACTCGAAGGCTTCAGGTCCTGGACTTATTAAAACATTATCAAAGTCGTAAGATAGTATCAATAAGCCACGTAAATGGGCGAAGAAAATAATGCTAAGAACTATTTTTACGCTTGAAATATATATTTACGCCACACAAAACCATTTCCCTTGTGATAGCAAAGCAGAGACGCTCCGAACAGTGTCCGGAAATCAGCTCTAGGAGGAAACCTCTTCAGCTTGGCTCGACATTAAGCAATCAGAAGACAACAGTGAAGGCCTCCTGACCCGAGTCATTTGGGGCTACCGAAATATTGACATTGTAAAGAACCATGAAAGAAAAAATGGCGTAGATAAGAAACCGGCTGGTACGAATTTCTTATGTCTTTTCTATTCACTAGAAACAACAGCAAACATTATAGGAAGTATAACATTTAGTGACGTCATAGACCAATAGCCTTGAATGATCTTGACTCCAAAATTTTAGCAAACATTCTTTGTGGCCTTCCCTCTATGAGCCTGGTCCCCTTGAACATTTTCCCGACCTTTTCTGGAGTAATTACGGCATTACCCAATAGGTCTCCAACACGGCCCATATTTGGCATTTATGACCTCGTTTGACCTTGAAGATAATGACCTAGGTCAAAGAAAATTGGGTATGATAAAGATCACCATAGCCTTATCCCCTAACCGTCTTATTTTCCGATATCTCAGGATGGGGGGAGGCTACCAGGATCCTCAAATGTGCGTTACTGCCAAACCCCTCTTCAGTGCAAGTGTTATCCCATTTTCCCCTAAGGGGTCCGATGAGACCCCCCACCCTCGACTTTTGGCGAATGATTCTGAGCCAATTCAAAATGATGATTGTGACGAACGAGAAGCGCGTCACTTTGCAGGCCTCTAGGGTGATCAATTTGCCGACTTATGGCCAAAAATTGACATCAGGTCAGACCAATGAGTTATTACACCATTTTAAACCCATGTAACTGATTATGTGCTTCTAAAATGAGGCTGAAAAAACAGGGTGTAGCTAAGCTTCCAGAAGAGCTAGATCAAGTTTATACACTCGAAAAGTTAGCATCATTCGAAAGCTCTTGAAACGACAAATCTGCAGGCTGTCATTAATCTTGAGGTCAGGTCGATACCAAGATCACCAGAGGTCACCAAAGCTCGCCGTTTTCGACATTTTGTGTCTATAACGTGAGCGAAACAAGATACAGTCTTGCATTTGATGTCATAGTAATGAGCATGACACAAGAATTCGAATGATTTGCAACATGACCCATTGCCGGAGATCATTCCGCGGAAATGGCGGGGGAGGTTCGTGCCCCTAGCCCCCTTCTAATGAAGTCCTGGATCCGCCACTGGGCGGACACATCACCCCGTACACTCTGATTTCGATGCCCTTGAGCCAGCGGTGGAACGCATCTCTGGCTTGACCCTAAAAACATCCGTTGAGATACCGTCCAATGCAAAGACGCCAAGATTCCAACGTCTCTCGTGAAAATTTTAAGTATGGCCCCGATATTTGTTTCCTTCAGCCGTGATCAGGAGGATCAGTGAAACACACAGACATTGCTTAACAAGATATTTCCCGTCAAATTTGGTCATGATAAAGGGTCGATATACGGATTTAATACGGGCAGATAATTGCATACCGTCCTGTTTTGCCACTTGGTCGGCTGTCGTGGTTCGTTTGGGCGCGGCCGGCACCGCAGGGGACGAGCGGGAGTCGACCGTCGAGCGTTTCTTTGATATCAGTGATACACCTGGTCACGAGCCGCCATGTTATGACGTCACAACAGAGCAAGAAAATAGATTTACCGATCTCCAAAATTGAACTTTATCAAGTTTTGAAGTGTTTTGCCAGCCCCTGAAGCGCAATAGACACCTTTTAGGCCTAGATCTGTAATTCTTCGTTTTTTTGTCTAAAAAAATGACCCTAAACTTGTGGAGTTTAGAGCAATTTAGCAATTGATTTGCCTCAGAAAAAGGACCTGAACTGAATAGAGGACTTCCTTCATATATCAGATTTTTTAAGCTTTCGCAAAGGAAAATAAGTTCAATTCATATCATTGATACCATGTTATAGCAATACTACAGCTAGTGGCATAGATCATTCAACTACAGCACAAAGTGTTGCGATTGAAATTTGCTCCTAGGGAATCAATGTTTGCCTGCTTGCTCACTTCGTCGATACTAAGACGGCCACTTAGAGCCATTTAGAAAGCTTGCAACGTCTCTGTATTACGACGCTTGCTCATACTGGCATAAACGCCCCCCCCAAACAAAAAAGAATTGTGTAACCGCGAAAAGCCAGTTAGAAGTGATCTTCAAATACTTATAAGGCTATAAATGGCCAAGCCATGAGAAAACTGTTCAATCAAGCAATCTACCACGATCATAATATTTAAACCTACCTTCAGGCCACTAATTTCAAGAATCCGATGGTGTTTTGGGAGCCTTGATGTGGTGCAGGGGTGCTGGAAAATCGAGATTCGAGTATGGGAGAAACGATTCGCATGGGGCGAATTATCAAGTAAGGTATGGTTTTGCTTTATGCCTTCACACTTCTGATGTTTTCAATATCGGCATATATACTTTGTGTGGCTATCAGAACTCGTGATAGCAAAATCAAGATGGACTGATGTTCCTTTCACTACCCCGTACAATAACTCTGGGGTTTCGTGTGACTTTGGCATTTTGAAAGTCAGCAACAATGACCGCCAAAGTAGCACTTATTGGCTTCAGTGCACACGCCTACCCAGACCAAAGGCACGGGAGAAGTCCTGCCCAAAGACTTTCCTGCCTCTTTTGTCCCTGAATGCCTCTTAGGCCAAAGGTGAACACTTCCGTGCTTCTTCGGCAAATACATCGACCGTGGCAAACACTGACCACTGGGTGCATATCGCGGTCCTAAAGCGAAGACAGCAACTGGTCAACTGGTGTTGGAACAATAATAATCTGTCATTTAAGGTGGTTTTCAATTCTTCACTCTTTCAAATGTAATGTTGCACTCATAGGGTTACTAAGCACATAGTTATGTGCAAGGGCGTGGATTTGCGAAAATGATTGGGGGTGTCTACATATGAAACAGTGTAAGTAACTTCTAAACTACGGGTGATAATGTAATATAAAGTCCGTTCTGAACTTCTCATAGGCCTTTAGAACTGCATAAAACTAAAACTGAGTCCTGCAACTGAGCAACACGAAGATTATCAGATGTTTTGACACTACTTTGGCGTTCCATTGGGAGTGCCACTGTCCGGGCATCTTCAGATATATATATATATATATATATATATATATATATATATATATATATATATATATATATATATTCTCTCGGATGCATGTGCTATTAAACGCGACAGCATACTTAGTTTTTGTTAGTTTCTTCTGAGGTTTCATTAGGTGTGCTGTACGCCAATGCCTACATGGGACACATAGAGGACAAGACATTAACAGAAGCAACTCGGAAACCAAGCGTATACAAGAGATACGTAGACGATATATACGTACATGTGGAAAAAGAATCAGACCTCATTGACCTAAAAACAACATCTGAAGAAAAACTCAGTGCTGGACTTTACCCACGAAACCGAAAACAACAGAAACCTACATTTCCTGGACATCGACATCGAAGTAGCCGACCACAACTACGTCACCAAAGTCTACCGAAAGCCAACAGATGCTGAAAAGTGCATGGACGCAAGAAGCATTTGTCCAGAAAGATACAAAAAGGGGGTAATCTCAACGTATATCAGAAGAGCCCTAAGGACATGCAGTTCATGGGACCTCATCCACAAACAACTGGAACATGTAAAACAAATGCTTGTCAACAACAGTTATACATGCACCGAAATCGACCTGGAGATAAACAAATGCCTTGAAAGATATTTTACCGACAAATCGGATCCAAACACCAAGCCGAACCTTCAGCAAAACACCGAAGAAAGAGTAACACACAAGTTGTTCTATAAAAACCAAATGAGTGAAAGCTTTAAAAAGATGAGACCATCCTGAAAAACATCATAGCGAAGAATGTAAAACCCAAGCCTGGACATGAAATCAAAACCATCATCTACTACAAAACGACCAAGAGTTCAAGCCTCATAATGAAAAACAACGAGGAGAAACGAAACATCAAGAAGGAGACAAATGTGGTATACAAATACAAATGCCCCCACGGAGATTGCTATGTAGGCCACACTACGACACACCTCACAAGAAGACTGACAATGCACCTGAACAACGGCGGTCCAGCTGACCACACCAAAAAAGAGCACGGACTGAACATCACAAGAAAGGACTTGGACGACAACACCACGATCCTGGCGCGAGAACGCAACAGACAACGCCTAAAAATACTGGAGGCTGTCTACATCCACCAACTACGACCGACCATCTGTGTGCAGACCGAGTATGATGGCATCATAACCCTCCTAGATAGTTCCTAGCACAATTATTGGCCCTCATACAGATTAGCTGACTGAAAATCACGTCAGCTAATCTAGTGTGTTTTCCGAAAGTGAAAGACCAAAGATGTGTTAAACATGTTTTAATCCTCAGCTTTATTTTTCTCAACCACTGCTCAAAGCCACAACTTGTCCTTCCCAAAGTGTTTTATTCAATTTTCGTATCCACTGTGTGTCTTTGTTGATCGAACATAGGTATATATTAAGCCTGATGATAACAAAAGTAATTATTTGTTGAAACGTAGCACGAAATAATATATACAAAGTAAATGACCATTGGAGAATTAATCTATGAATTGACAGAGCATACCAAAGGTGTCATAAGAAAAATAGAAAAGACTCAGAAGAAACTAACAAAAACTAAGTATGCTGTCGCGTTTAATAGCACATGCATCCGAGAGAATATTCTGCCAACATATTCAGATATATATATATATATATATATATATATATATATATATATATATATATATATATATATATACTTGTAAATCGTCAACTCCGGCTATGCGAGAAAGACCATTTCCTGGTTAACTTGGTTGTAGGAAAACATGGCCTCCGCCGATGACTTGTGTATTGTGCGATGGGGTCCGATTAATCCCATCACTAACCCACCGGCAATATGGGAATGCGTCCGGTTAACGTTACCTCCACGCGCTTTGATGCATTTAGCCGGACGTCACAACGTAACTCAGCGCCATTGATCTTTTAAGAAAGCACCTACTTGCGATGCTGCAGTTACTCAGGTTTCTGGGGTTACTAAGGCTGACTGTGATATTTCAGCTCCTGATTCATCAAAGGATAAAGGTGGTGTTGATACCAGGCTGCTTTTGGAACGAGTCGAATGGCATATGCTGGTTAAACGTGGTCAAAAGGGTGATTTGCAGTTGACAATGTGGTGCCAAAAATCCTTTAATGGTGAGAGCATAGATACCTGGGAATGGTTGGACTGATGGTACCTTGTATACGTCCTACCTACCTGTCCCTGTTGGTCGCTTCACTTTTCCCGGCCGCCGTGTTCAGGACCATCCGGTTCGTCCCTTACCAGGGTATTAGAGCACTTTTTACTACCCTGATCCAATAAACAATCCCACCGTCTTATGGGGAGATGGGTGGGTTCGTAGATAACATCCCTGTCTTCTAAGCCACCGGTCCCGGGTTCAAGTCCCGGCGGAGTCTCTGAATAAGTCGACCTGATCCCCTAGTCCCTCCCAACAGGATGAGAGTTGGCGAAGCCGTATGACCCTGACTGTTAGTGCGTCGTTAAACCCTAAAAATTGTTGTTGGAGCCTAGCTGATTGAGCAAGCACACATATCTGAACAGCCTTAACACGCGCGCTGGAGGGGGATCGGAGGCCCCGCCACCTATTTTTCCCAGGTGGCCGGAGAACCGGTCGTAGCCGAAAAACGGTACTCGGCCACATTTGAGAAAATTTTACGTCGCGCCGATTGGTGAAGTCATTTCGAAAATCGGTCGAATAATTTTTACTTATAGACTTTCGAAGTCAGACCTGTATTTTGAGATTGCCACAATCGCTCGGTCGGACAGTTTGCTTGCACTGGATACCGAATGGTGACGTCATAACGCCATATAACCGGGAGAATATGTCAGTCACCTCAAATGAAGGTCAAGGTCAAAGGTCACAGTTAAAGGCCATATCAGCACTTTCAAGGTCATTGACCTCAGTGCTTCCGGTCAAATGGCATTACCTGGTCTGACATGTATTACGCTATGACGTCATAGTTAAGGTAATTACCTCAATGTAAAGGTCAAGGTCAAAATCCAAGGTTAAAGGTCATTCTTAAAGTTAAATTCTCATTTTCCGCCAAGCAGTTGCTATAGTGCTAGTTAAAGTGTATATTATCGGTAGTATACCATATTGTGACCCCACAGGTCAATTCCCTTGAATGACCTGGACTCCAAAATTGAGCAAAAGCTTCTTTGCGACCTTCCTTCTATGACCCTGATCCGATTTTAACCTATGACCATAGTCCCCATCCACCCTCCAAACGGCATTTTTCTACACCTCTTGGTTTCTGAGATCTTGGCGGGGGGGGCCTACGAGGCCCCGCTCCCAGTGACCCAAAATAGGTTTTGCACTAGGGTGTCGAGTGGAAAATTCAGCTCGAAATGTATGGCGAGTGAGTGGAAAATTCCCCTCAAAATGTATGGCAGAGTAAAAATTTTCCAATTTAGGTACTCAGGTGGTAAACTCTCAGAGCCCTTGTTTGAATTGAAGGATGGATATTTCATTTAATTTTCTCAAGGTAAATATTTTAAATCGTCCCCAAGCAGCATTGTTTGACTATTACCATGTGAAAAATTTGTGTTAAGCAGGTAAATCTTTACCAACCGAAACCCCCTGATGCAGTCTCCAATTATTTTTTAAGGAATTGGTGAATTGCCACAAATAAAAAACTTTTTGGGGGCCTCTGAGACCAACCTTCGGGGGAAAGAACTCTGGGAGCCACCAAGACTAACATTTGTGGGATGGAGATCAACTCTTGGGGGCTTCCCTAGACCAACTCTTGTGCCCCTCTCCTCTCCCACACGACCAGCTCTAAAGGGCCCCCTTAGACCAACTCTGCAGAGGGGGCCTCCGAGACCGGCAGGTGGTGAAAAATGAAGATTTTTTTAATGCAATACCTAGTGGCAAAATTAATTATCTAAGCATACACTGTATAGTTTTTCTGTACGGGACAACACCCCTCCTATACCTATACCTATAGTTATCGGAATTTTGGAGGCCACTCCTGCACTGCACCTCGCATACACCTATGCTAGGGCCCAGTAGAGCTTTGGTTTACACTTAACTAACCCAGACGAAACTACAAACTTTCTATCATGGCAATAAACTCTTCCAGACTCTTGCTAAAAGTTTCTTTTCTTTACCTGTCAATTCCCCTGCTCCTCTTCACATTATACTCACCTTCATATGAATATGCAGCTTTCTATCAATCTAATCGAAGCTACAGCCTTCTTTCTGTTGTTTTTTCTTTTCGTCTACAATCAGCCATCCGCGGCGGGTCGCGACTGCGTCGAAGCAACTACTAATTTAAATATATATCGCAATCCAGTTGCCGGTCGCATGAGCAACATAATTTGCATTTCAAAACTTGCTCTAAATTAATTTTCTAAATCCTTATAGACTAGAAAATTATACAACTAAAAAGCACACCAAGAGGAAGACTAACAATGTTTTGTCAATAACGAATACGAAACCAGCCTTTCAAAAGGCTTTAAGATGCCGCTTTTATTTACTGGATGTAAAGACGGCGTTTTGGTTAGTTCACGCCGTAGACAAGCCATACAAAAAAGTGCCGATGTTTGAAGGGTAACTGGATGCATTCTTGTTGCCCAAAAAAATAATTTAATGAAAATGTAGAGTTTCAATATATTCAAGTACCGGACACTTTTAGTTCAACTTAAATATCAGCGTATTTATGCCTGGGGTGTCGTAGGGTGTCGTGAGTGGATTTGGGTGTCACACGGCGTGGACGCAGCAATGAAGGGCTAATGTGGATAAAAATTATTTTCTACGCAATAAATGGTTAATTTTCTACGATACAATGTCAAAAAATATGCTGCTTAGCATGCAAATTTCAAGATAATTGCTTTTAACAGCAAGATGACCAAAAATGGTTTTTCACTATTCTCGCTACCAAAAATACAAAAACAACTTTTCAAGGACGTAAGCCTAGAAATCATATGCACAAATAACCTGCTTTCCAGAAATGTATCTTTCAAAGCGGTCAGCTCATTTTTTTGGCAACACAAGGCCAGGGTGTCTAATTTTCCACTCACCAATTTTGCGAGTGGTCGAATTTAGTGGCGGTGTTCACCCATTGTAACTTTCTCCGGTGGGGCAGGGGGGCACTGTGCGTCTTGCCCGCGCCAGAATTTCGATTCTGTTGCTCCACTGAAATCGGTGGAGATAAGGATGCCAGGTATAATTGACCAGAAAAATAGAAATCGCCAGATTCTCTTTCAGAAAAGCGAAAGAAGCACATAAGAGCCGAGTTAATTTGGCGATCTTCTAGTCGATTCTGCTGCTCTCTTTTTCCAGTGAACTTTGGTAGAGGAGGCAATGGAACTGGGCTTTGTAGTAAATATTGTTGAGTAAAATTCGATAGTAGTAAATATCGTTGGAAGTGAGTGGAAAATTCAGCAAAATAAATATAAAAGTGAGTGGAAAATTCTGATTGACTGGGTGTCGTTCTGCACCCAGCACCCCAGGTTTTGGGACACTGCCCGCTCCAGTGCGCGTTAGTGCCAGACCCCTCTCCAGTGTGAGTATTAACACAGCCAAAAATATGTTCGACGGATGTTTACCGAAGACACGGTATTTTCCCCGACAATTTTCTAATAATAGCAGGTTAAAAGTGGCCGGCTGGTTATCACAAATGTCCCTGAAACACCTCAAGAGTAAACGAGGATACCCTTATTAGAATGCAAAAGGTTCAACAGTGTTAGATTGATTAGAAAATGGCCTGAATAACTGAATGTGAAATTAGTAAAACTGCGCATGTCGAGTACCTAGATGCGTTGAAAACAAGTCAGTCATATTTGCATATTAGGGATTTTCTCATATCTACCACACGTCCAAAACGCGAAAAATATAGCATATTTCCACCAACGTAGAGATGTAACTACCCACATGCAAAAAAATACTTGAGTTCTTGGATGGTGAACTTGCCTTCCAGCGAAAATAGACAGCACACCCAATTACAGTTCAAATAGTGTATGGGCTCTGATGATCCCGGCTGAAGCAATACATTTAATGTCATGCAATGTGAAATGAATGAAAAGCTGGCAGCACAGGGAAATCAACAAATGACTCCGACTTCCATTTTCTTTTTGTCAGACAAACAATTGCAATAGAGCAAAATAAATGAATGCAGCAGCGCATTTCATTAGGACAAAAAGAAAAGAATTTAAGAATATTGCACAGGATTTTCAACAGTTTTTCCAAAGGACCACAAAAATGAGCCTCATTGCTGTCACCGATGAAAAAAACGCATTTGAATGTGAACTGATGTGTTTGACATGTCAGTGGTATGAAGTCTCGCCGAGGCCGTCTGTCTGATGGTCGTTGGCAGCAGTCTTTGCTCCCTTAGCAGTTCCACCTTACTCGTCTGCGGCGTACTACAGCCAGTAGTTGAAAACGCCTTTTCCGGTACAGCCTGGAGTCCAGCTGAGAAGAAACGTCAGTTAAAAAACCTGTTTCACTTCATGCCCTTTGAGATTGCAGGTAGAGGTCATAACCTAGTAGCACAACCAATTCCGGAAAACAAATTAATGTATGCACAGTAAAGTTTTCTGACATTGAACGGAACGAACACGCACAGAAAACGTGTGAAATGACAGTTCAACATGTCCAGGCTGGACATGCCACAGGGTGAGGTCACAGGAAAGCTGATCGTCGTTCTCCCCTGACGAGGATAAGCTGTCCTGCAAGCCCGCTGCCCACAGTCACACATCGTGATGCGAGCCTGCCTCCCACAGCCACATGCCATCTTGCAAGCCCTCCTCTCACACCCACACACTGTCCTGCAAGCCCGCTGCCCACACCCACACACCGTGCTGCGAGCCCACCTCCCACACCCACACACCGTGCTGCGAGCCCACCTCCCACACCCACACATCGTGCTGCAAGCTTGCCTCCCTGACGCACGCACTGCCTAGTACGAACGTCCAAGTGGTTATCCGCTGAGATGAGGTACTTAGCGACCTCTGAGTCACTTGGATGCACCATCATAGAAAGGCCCGCTATCTCACACAAGACCCCCTCCCCTCCTTTCCCCATACATTGCGAACTTGGCGTTGGCTATTTACAACCTCTAGAGCCTCTCGTGGGCCACTTCACTGCGTTCACTTAGTATTTGTACAACACATTTATGGAATTTTTACATGGACCATTTTCATATCTGTCTCCCATGGTCTAAAAGAGCACATAATTGAGTGCATGAAATCACTAAACCTCAATCAGCACTTTGCGGCACAGGTCCTTTCCATCATCGTTATTTCTCTAACACCGGATTCATGAAGTCACAAGCCGGGAAACACAAATGACTCGCAAATACACACGCCCCACTTTGTTCCGATCCTCAACTTCTTTGACACTGCAATATTCGAACAAAAGCATTTCGGAACGTCTTGTTGAAGAGCGTGTAGAAAATGGGATTGACGAGACTGCTACTGTACCCCAGCCAGGTGACGAAGTTGATGACCCCTGCCGTGATAAACGGGCGACAAGACTCACACAGCGGCGCTACAATGTTTATGATAAAGAACGGCGACCACAGCAGCACAAACGTGAAGAAGATGATGCCCAGAACCTTGGTGGCTTTCTGCTCAGCGCGGAGACTGGGCCGGGATCCAGTGCCGCCGTACGTCGCTCTCAGCTGACTGGCCTTCAGACCAGCGGTGGAACGAAACAACGCTGACCCCCGCACAGAGTGGAGCCGCACCAGCAGCGGTACCTTCCCGCTCGGCTTCAGCGCGTCCAGCCGAGAATCCGAGCCGGAGGTCAGCCCGTTGGCGTGGAGAGAGTTCAGTACAGTACCGTCCCCGTTTATCGACGACCGTATCGTCGGAGGCAGGAGACGACAGAAGGCTGTCGACACAGATCTGTCCCGCAGGGCTGGGTAGGGCGGTTGGGAAGGGGACTGCGAATGTCGCGATCGCTGGGAACCCTCTGAGCGGGACGAACTACACAGCCGCGCCGAGTGCTGCAGGAAACCCCACTGGTCCATGGGTTTGGGGTGCTCGAACTGTGGCGAGGGCAGGTACGGCAGGCTCCGCAGGTGGGTTGACTTGGGCGAGCTGGGTGAGCTGGGCGCGCTGGCGCTGTCAGCGTCAGGACTGGCGGCGCAGGAGAGCCGTCGGTAGTGGAGGCTGACCGCGGAGGCGGCGGAGCTCACCGACTCGGCGCCCGTGCTGCATGCTCGCGGCAACGAAACCCGCCGACTGGCTGGTGACGAGCTGAGTTGGTCTGAGCGGGCCAGTCGTCGCCGCCGCGCCGCCTCCCGCCGCAGTGAGGAAGGTGACCGCGCCAGCGGCGGGTGGCCGCTGTCGCTGCCGAAGATGATAGGCCGCCGCGGCGTGCTCGACTCTGAGCTGGTCGGCGGCGAGCCGGGCCGCGGCGACGAGTCACGCCCAGACACCTCCGAGTCGTCATAACGTTTGTGTGATGATGCTAACTCCGCACTAGCTTCCGGCGGCGCACAGCGCACCACGGCACGTCGGCCACCCAGCGAGGCGCTCGCGGGGTTGGACATGCCGACGCTAAAGTCGGTACACTCGATCTCCTCCACGGTACACTTTGAGGTCACGCGAGCCACCAGATGCCGCCACCAGGCGGCGCCCAACAGGCTTCCGGGCGGCGGCATCACCACAGTCCTAGGCACGGGCGCAGGCTGCGACGGCGAGCACCCGCCGAGCTCTACCTGCTTCCTGTTCAACATCCTCACGGTGAGCGCGTACGTCACCAGCATGACCAGCAGCGGGATGTAGAAGCAGACGACGCTGCCCACCAGCTGGAACAGCGGCTCGGGCACGGCGCACACGCCGTTGACGAGGACGGCGCGGTGGTCACGCGCGTACATCAGCGACAGCGGAACACTTTGACTCAGTGAGAGCAGCCAGACGGGTACCAGCTTCAACCAGACGCGCCGCAGCGTCTTGTGGCGGCCGAACCGAATGGGGAAGCTAAGGCTGAGGTAGCGGTCCACGGAGAGAGTGCAGAGATGCATGATGGAGGCGGTGCAGAACAGCACGTCCAGCAGCGTCCACAGCATGCAGTAGATGGGCGGCAGCGGGAAGTAGCCTGCCGGCAACAGGGGCAACGTCTGAGTTAGTCTGGCGTCAGTCGAATGTAGCAGTGTGAGTTAGCCTGACGTCAGCCGGATGTAGCCTGTAGCCGGAAGTCAGCCTGCGACTGCCGGATGTAGCAGTGTGAGTTAGCCCGGTTACAGTAGGATATAGCACAGGGAGCTCACCTGACCATCACAGGATATAGCAGTCTGAGTTGACCTGGCGACAGTTGGATGTAGCAGTGGCAGCTAACCTGGTGACAGTTGGATGTAGCAGTGTGAATTAAGCTGGCGATCACCGGATGTGGCATTGTGAGTTAACCTGGCGACAGTAAGATGTAGCAGTGTGAGTTAACCTGGCGACAGTAAGATGTAGCAGTGTGAGTTAACCTGGCGACAGTAAGATGTAGCAGTCTGAGTTAACCTGCCGACGGGCGGATGCAGCAATGTTAGTCTGCCGACGGGCAGATGCAGCAATGTTAGTCTGCCGACGGGCGGATGTAGCAATGTTAGTCTGCCGACGGGCGGATGTAGCATTGTTAGTTAGCCTGCCGACGGGCGGATGTAGCAATGTTAGCCTGCCGACGGGCGGATGTAGCATTGTGAGTTGACCTGCCGAATGCGGAACAGTGCAGACAGAGGGGAAAGTATGCCGACGACAGGATGTAGCTCGGTGTGAGGCAGCCTGACGAGAACAGGACATGACAGTGTAAAGTGGTCCGCCGACAGCCCAAAGTAATAGTGTCGAATAGCAAAGTGCAGAACGAAACGATGTGAGATGGCGCGCCGTGGGAGGAGCGCAGCATTTTAAGACCTGAGAACTCAGAAGCTTCAACAAGAAGCCCAGGGAAGTACACTGGCAGAGGAAAATTAACAAGGTATTTTGGTCCACGCCCTCCACTCAAACGTTTTTTTAGCTTTTTTGTTATAGTATCAGGCACCAAAACAACCACTTTGCTTTCTGGCCCAGCTCATAGCTTAAAGTGGATTGCACCAACCATGCTTCCACTTACATTATACACACTAATCAGACCGCCGAGCCTGGCGCGATGCATTTTAATTTTTCTTCTTAGCTTGACACATTTGTCTCCAACTAAACGCCACTGATCTCTCGCCTAACAAATAATAGGGAAAATAGAAATTCCAGGAACGGTCTCCGAAAGCTTGGCAGCTAGCTCTGCAGAAGCGCCTGTGCTATCACGAAAATATATGCTGTGAAAAGTTCGAAGTTTGAAAACTTCGAATCTGCTCAAAAAGCTCATTCGTCCCTCATACACAACCACGAAGCAAAACTGTAAGAAGTGGACAGGGATGTGGATTAACATCTCTTTAGGGTGCCTCGACACCCCCAATAGAATGCTGGGCACCCCCAATGGTGATTTGGGCACCCAACCAAAAGGTGAAGCAAAGTCCTTATAAAGTGCGTAAATAGAAGAAATTATCAACAAATACCTGTTCCACAGCGCTATGGTGACATTCTGCATCTGACCCACAATTTGAATTTTATCAAACAACGGAAAACCTAACACATAATGGACAATAAACATCAATCACATTTCGAGTCCCGAATCAGATGTTGTGCCTTTTCACAATCCAACACGGAGCAAAGGAGCACGTGTTTCCCTCTTCTGGTATATTATCTGGTTGTACTTTGGCAGCGCTCCCTATAAGTCCTCACTCTCTATAACTCGTCCGACGGATAAGTTTTAGATTCATGAACATCTCTCTCCTCCTTCCTTGGGTTACCTTGGGACTGGGCCCCAATCCTCTCCACTCAGCAGAAACCCATCGCGACACTCCCGACTTCAGCGAACTCGGCCGCCGGCTAGCCTGTGCTGACTGCCGCCGTCTCGCCTGTACCGAAGAGCAGCCTCGGATGGTGTGGCAAATAATCAAGCTAATAGAGAGAAAGGTATGGCTAGAAATGTTTGAAAAACATTTAATACATCTCCTGGTTCATGGCTTAAAACTCTATCATTTTCATGGAGAAATTTCCGCTCAATTTCTCGCGATACAAGTCAACGCGCCTCCACCAATCAGCGGTCGCCATCCGCCGGCAGCCGTGATTGCCTGCGGGCACAGAGGTGACAGAGGTCACGCTGGGCGCCGCTGACGCCAAGTTCAAGCCTCGGTGGGGGAGAGGTCGCGGGCGAATTGTAATGCCTATATGTGTGGTGTTGAAAATGGTGGTCGTTGTGCCTGGCGTCAGAATGAAGGATGGGGATCGGTGTAGGAGACATTCAGTGCGCTTGGGTAGATATGTGGGTTAGGCGTTTGTGCAATGCCGATATTACTGGAAAAACATGAGTGCGGGTTCATTAGATGAGTTCGGTATATGAGTAGGTATGCTTGGCGGACTAAATTGCAGGCACCAATTTCGAGCCCCATATTACTTTTCGGTATCAGGGTAGATGATGCAGTTTTTCAAGACTTTGTAAAATTGACACACTTATTAGTTATAACACACACACGGTGTATGTGACATACAGGCCTACCTGACATTTCATGCGTATGCAACACCAGAAGTTTAAAAAGCTAAAATGATAATTTGAGGCGGAGAGATAAGTAGTTCTGATCGTGTAAACAAGGAGGGTCCAAGGCAAAGCACGATATGCCTGAGGGAATTATCACCTCCGAGGGTGGGCCTCCGAGCCACCGTCGCCCTGGTGGGGTTTTTTCAAACACCCCCTCGAAATCGGCTCCTATGCAGAATAGCGAAAACACGCAAAAGCTGTTGAATAGCTCATAAAAACTCATGAAGGAACTACAACAGTCACTTTTTGGCTCAGGTCAATATTGAGGTCATGACAGGTCAAAGAAGGTAGCGAGTTAGGGTAGTGTCTTTGGGTTCTACCGTCTGACAGAGTTGATGTAAAACCGTTTTCTAGGGACCATTCGCTTCCTCTCGTCACGGCGAATCGAATGATGTATAGTATGACAATGCTAAACACAAAAATGACCTGACCTCAGGTCAGGTCAAGATCACTTTTCAACCAACCATAGTCAATATGCATATCAATCGACTTGCAATAGCAATCCAAACGTAATGGTATCAAAATAAATGTTGCATCATTATTTCCTACAAAGTTAGTGACCCAAGTTTGAAACTGCTTTAAGAGCCCCAGATGACCTCTCAGATGTCACAGGTCAAAAACTGCAACATGAACCTGGAAAGGGGTCCAGGATACTACGATTTGGAGAATATGAAGGTATTCGCAGCTGTTTCTACACAAATAATAGCCCATTTCTTGTTTTCCCCATGTATTTACAATGGAGAGGCCATGATCCGTGCTTGACCCTAGGTCATTGATATGACAAAAATCCTGAAATATATGTATGTTGTAGCACTCGGTGGGCTCATTATGTGGTGCAAGTTTAAATTCGATAGATCCACCCATTTCTTACTAATGCCACCTTAAACATTTTTGGAGGCGAAGTCACTTGACCTGCACTGGTGACCTGACCTGAGATGACCCAGCCTAAATTTTTTGTAAAAGTTCCGGAATTGATCACGAATTGATCAGGAATTGATCACGGATAAGGTTTACCAAGTACGATGGTGCTTCACACCGGCCTTTTTTCGTGCCGCCGGAAAAACCCGAGGGGGAGGTTGTTCAAACACCCCCACCGGGACGAGGGATAGCTAATAAGTATGTTTATTTTAATGGCATGAACATCACTGTATTCCTTTAGCATACACGTTTACCCTACCAGTTACCATATCCTTTCGATGTCACCGCCACTCGGCCTCCAGGCAGCTAGAAACCACTGTGCACGGCCGTCTAACCGTGATTGTCCGACCTTCTATGTTTAGGCCTATGAAAATAGGTTTGTATGCTATAATCCTACACTATTAATCTCCCGGGTGACGCCATTCCTAGTTAGTTATTGTTTATAATTATCTTTTTTTGTGAAAAGTTATGTACCGGTGTTAGATCAAGACGTTCAACTCTCAGCATTCGCATTATACCTAACTTGGTGGCATTGAGGCAGTGGGTGACTTCACAAGTAGTGTCAAGCATTGAAAGGGTGAATCATAGCGAAATAATTTTTTTGTTGGTAGATGTTGATTTTCCAGGCCAAAATTTTCGTTCTGACCGAAACAATTCAGCGTACTAGAATCTTGGTATGAGGATGGGAGAGGACAATAATAAATTATTAACCAACGTTAATGAAATCATTTCGAGCGGTGGCAGTTTTTTAACGGCTGTGTTTTTAATGTTCAAAATGTTTACAATCGAATTGTGAAATAGTTATAGCACGGCACGTGATGGTGGAAACGGTAGCTGAACGGTCTCTAAATAAAGCAGCAGTAGCTGGTTGCGTGGATTTTAATGAGCAGTACCAGGCAGGGCTGTAAACTTACACCTCTTTGGGGTTGTCCGGGCATCCGGGATGGAATATTGAGCTAGTGTTAAAGTACAGTCAAGTTTTATTGTTTATCATTTTCAGGATTCAAAAGAACTGTGTGATGGCCAGGGGCGTAGCCAGGATTTGGCTCAGGGAGGGGCGGCGCCTCGAAAAGGGCCCCTGTGACATCGCAAAAAGGGCCCTGATGGGTAAAAAGGGCCCTGCATGTTACAGAATAGAGTTCTGAACAGGGCTTAAGAGGGCCCTGTCTGGTATAAAATGCAAAATTTGGCCACAGAGTATAGTGCGGGCGAGCCGCGCTTCGCGCAGCCGTGTCCTCGGGGCCCTTCGGGCCCTCAGGGAGGGGCGGCTGTCCCTGCCGCCCCCCTTGGCTACGCCCCTGGTGATGGCAAAACAAAGATAATATTATGCTATCTCCTTTCATATGGTGGTCATTAAAATTTTCCTTCCTCAACTTTCGGCACTCGCAATGATGTTAGCAAATCCACACCTCTGAAAGTGGATGAATGTTTGTTGGTGTGTAATTTTACTACAAAAATAAAAACTGAAATATTATACGAAGGGACACAAAATTCAACACAATAACAAACGCCTTCGGCAGCGTATCGTAATTTGGAGGCACCACCATCAACTAGGCAGGGGTCTAAAAAACACTGATCTACTAATGCCATCAGCGACCACCGAAAGCCAATTTCTACGGACTTCTGAGACCAATTTCTTAATTGAGCATGATAGAAAATTTGGGAAAGGGTACCACGATTGACGATAGGTACCTACAAATACAACTCCCCAAGTAAAAGTGTGGTTTTTAACCTATTTGGTAAGGGTATTCCCTTTTTGGTACGGTGCAGTGCAAGTAGCTCTATTACACTCTTGCGCTGGCTGGTAGCTGTTCTTCATCCCTGTGAATATTCGTCTAGACTCCCAAAAAGTCACCGGCATCAGAATAAGGCCTACCATTGGACTATTAGAAAAATACTTGCTATGACATCACTGATACCATCTGCGCCGACTCCGACGCCAACCGACCTTCATCAGTGCTGGACTGAGACCATCCCATGGTAACGCAATGGGCTCTAAAAAGTTCGTCAGCGCTGATGGATGGTCTCACTTGGCCTCACTTACCGCGGAGGTCCGCGTGATGATACTAGAATCAGTAGGTCTTCTGTGATTGAAGCATTTACTTCTCGGATGATATTCTTTAATGCTACCCTTATCGGTGGCAACATACCCAAAACACAAACGGATCGGTGGAACTGTGGAACCGTGCCAGCCTAAAGTATTCTAAGCCGCGAAAATCGAGATTGTTGTGTACCAAGGCCTTTTACATAGTTGTGTACGAGAGAGAAGGTTTGTAGATGGAAATTATTATTAGATAGTTAGGTGGTATTATTTTAAAGGTTTCGCTGTCCTTGTTTGCAGCTTATTTTTTGATGCACTGGGTCAGTGGGTGATCACGTATGTTCAGTTCAGAATGTCCGGGTGCTGGCTGAGTGAGATTGCACGTCAAATTTGTGATCAGGGAAGGGAACCTGAGAAACCGTTGCAAGCGCGAAAAAGGATTCGAAGGCAGTGTAAATGTGGTTACAAAGGATGCTCATGGTCCGGTACTGATCAAAACATTTACTGGCACTGGCACACCAAGCAGCAGCATTAGGGTCTTGCTGTGAAAAAGGTCTGCCCAGAAAGTCAGTGTGGCCCTGGTGGTCAGTGGTCCAACTGGATTGCAAGACAAGCTGTGGAAACATGTCAAGGCTGGTAATTTTAAGTTTTTTTTCCATGCTAATTGTGGACATAAGTATGCATAGCATCTGCACACTATCCCTCATTGTTCAAAGTATGGCAGGAGGCCAATCAAGTGTACCATTTATAAGGCACCACTAAGCACTAGCCACCTACAATTTCCACTAAACTTGGGAGAAATCATTGACAATGATCCCTCATTAAAAATAGAAAATATGGTATTCATATAGTATTCTTTCGCTGCATTTTGCATTGTCTGCAATTTCTGTGTGGCCTTTAAGTATCAGTATTGGCTCTTACGCCATGCAATTTCTCATTCTATGTAGCTAGGTAGGTAGTGGTCATTTCAATTTCATTTGTATTGGTACTTTACGTGTTAATCATGGTACAGTTTGAACACACCAAAAAGCCCACATCAATACAAAGCACAAGAAGCAGTCTCTTCCCTCCAAAATACTCACCACCTGCACCAGTCTTGGGCTATGGGTGCTCACACTGCCAAGGTTTGCCAAAACGGTCATACTTTGTAACCTGGTCCTGGTGTGACTGTAATGGGTTCTGTTTTTATCATGCTGTGGTTATATTTTGAAATCTTTAACCCTTGCCCTGGTGGCGGGTACGAGCCACCTTCGCCCTGGTGGGGGGGGCTAAAAAAGACCCCCACGATCTCAAAAACTAAGAGAGCTAGAAAAAAACACAAAACGGCAATCGAAAGCTCTTCAAAAATTATATCGAAAATACTTTGGCCATTTTTCTTGTCAGGTCAATATCAAGGTCACCAAAGGTCAAAATAGGTCAAAATCGCTAAGATGAGGTGTACTAAGAAAACCTCATATATAATAATAATTTTTTGGGGGCTTATCGACACACCAACTGCCAGGGTCATATGGCGTCGCCAACTCTTTCCCTGTTGGAAGGGTTTCTTGGGAGCCAGCTTGCTCCTTGTTCAGGGAAGCCGCCGGGCCTTGAACCCGGGTCGGCTGCGTGGCAGACAGCTACGCTGACCACTCCACTACCGCGCCCCCCAAACCTCATATATCTCAGAAACTATGATAGCTAGAAACATTTCTCTAACGCCATTCGAAAGCTCTTGAATTTCTCTTTCATTGTAGTGGCATCCATTTTCGTGCCAGGTCAAAGCCTAGGGAGCTACAGGTCACTGAATATTGAGCATGTTCTTGGGAATGTCCATAACCATCCATGCATAAGGCCGTTTCCTTTTTCGCTAATAACTTCCAAACAAAACAAGATACAGCCATGGTTGATGCACCATTGCAATCCTCTCGTCCATACGAATCAGATGATATATCATATTGCTATCCCAGGTCAAATTTAAGAATTTAACCTGACCCAGGTCAACGGTCTGACTCAACTTGACCTGGTATAGTCATGATGTATATTATTTTACTTGCAGTGACTATACAAACACTTTGGTGACAAAATAAAAGTTCTATCTTAGTTTATTCAAATTTTGTAGAGTAAAACACAAAAAAAATCTTATTTGACCTAAGGTGACCTTTTAAAGGCCACAAATCAAAATTTTTGGCATCAATTTCAGAAATGGGCTAAGAGCAAGTCGTAACCGATGTTTGAAGTTGATTCCATCCATACTTACTGAGGAAAGCTCACTTCGTGATTTTCCTCATGTATTGACAATGGGGAGGTCATGCTCTGCACATGACCTTAGGTCACCAATATCAAAAATCCCGGAACAAATTTTGTAGCTCCTGGTGGGTCCAATAAGTGGTATGAGTTTCAACTTGATCAATTGACCCTTCTTTTAGTTATGCGGTCCTAAACATTTTTTGAGGTGAGGTCACTTCACCTGGCCTGGTGACCTGACCTGATATGACCTTGAGCTAAAATTTTCAGGAAAGATGTAAAAATGATAAAGGAACAGCTAAACCAAGTTTGGCGGCGCTGCGCGCTGCCGTTTTTGGTCTCTTTGGAAAAACCCGAGGGGGGTCTAAAAAGACCCCCACCCGGGCGAAGGTTAAGTATTGTTATTGAGTTCACTTGTGTGCTTGATGTCAACTTATGTTGGATTGTTTGGCTCAGAGAAAATGTATCATATCATTTTTGCTCGAGTGAGAGGGTTTTTAAATAAGTATCCTCAGAAAGGTAGAATTTTCACTGAGATCCGCAGTCGTTTTAACATGTTTAACACGTTTTAACACACATTTTAACATCTTAAGCCTCAATCTGATCTAAGAGATACAAATTTCTATGTTTATAGGTATTCCAATAGCCATACATCTTATTCTCCAAATTCTCCCCTTAACTAAATGAAGCAATTGCAAAAGTACTACCATAACTTTCTTGCTGAGCAACGTTTGTGTTCACACCAGCTGCTGTGTAAATTGGTTGTAGTTACAGTGAGGTTGCCATATATTTAAGCCAGCAGAATTCAAGGTGCTGGCTCCATGTTTTTGTTTTAACCCATTAACGCCCGCACCTACTTCCAGCTTTCAAATCGGGGAAACAAATGTTTTCCTATGTTTAGAATATGCCCAATAAGATGTTCTGAAAGTTTTAAACCGATACCACTTTTACATTCTGAGATATGACACCGGACAAAAATGACCCGCTGGGCGTTTGGGACATCGGCTGGCACAGTGCGCGGCCGGCTCCCGGGCGGCGCAGTCACCGCACTCAGCGGCCCGTTGCGCATCACTTTTACTGCAGTTTCGTGAAGTGTTTTTATTTCCTCTTGTATATTGGCCATAGTAAAATGTTTAGATAGGTTTATGCTCTTAAGGTTTAATTATAGAAAACACTGACTGCATATTTGCAAATAGTATACGATAGTGGTTAACCTAGACTGATGATTTGCGGAGGATAGACTAAAATTGTGAACATCATAGTATTTTAAGAATATTGGTGAATATGAAAGGTTTTGGGAAACCGTTTCTTTTGTCTCTACCCCCTTCTTCCTCCGCCTCCCAGACTTTGTGACTGATGCTCACTGAGCTTTCAACGAGTAATCGTAATATTCAGCATACAGATGAAAAGTTTTGAAAACTCAATCCGTTATCTCTCCCCACGCGGTGTACATTTGCTTGATTAACCTCCAAATCTCCAAACGGGTCCATTTCCATCTTTCAAACTTTTCTTTGGAACAAGCAGCAGCGTGCTCCATAGTTGCATCAATGTGAACCTCCACATTTCCAGGCACGCCACTGGTCATTGTAACGCCGGTCGGCTCATCATCTTTCTCATCCTCATGACTTATATATTTTGTGATGGCATAATCATGATATGCACCTGATCCGCTCCACTATCTTGCGCACTCAAAAACTTATTTTGCTTCTTTTCATGCAAAACATTTGATCTGTGGCATTGCTAACAACTATGCTTTCGATATATTTATGTCTCCAAAGGTGGATATTTCTTCTCGATCCAGGAGGGGTCCTGTATGGTTTAACGCTGGCACTGCAATCCAAGCCCTAGACAAAGTCTGTGGGAAACCAAAAATCCAGGCGGATCTTGGCCCCTCCTCCTAACCCCCGGGATGTTCACTCATGGTAGTTTCACTTGACTAGAATCAAGCCGCAACAGTGCTAGTTGCATTTTAGACAGAAGTTCTAGAACTTTCCATGCTTTCACCAATTTTATACTGCTCCGGACGTTTTACACCACCATCTTGTCACCACCATCAGCACCATCTTGTCACAACAAACCAGCGCGGCGGCCGCGATAATTTCCAACTCACTTTGTCAGCTGGTCATTGGCTTTCAATCAGTAGTGGAAACAAGGGGGCTAGGAAGGCTCAAGCCCCCCCCACCTAAATGTCAGTACCTATGCCTATAGTAAATGCATTACTGAGGGCTGTTCCGAGGCAATGGCGGGGGAGGCTCGAGACCCCTAACCCCCCCCCACCCAATGAAGTCCTCAATCCGCTACTGTTCCCTATCCTCTCTATCCACTACAAACAATCTATCAAGGGGAAAAGACAAGGCTCTGCTAGCTTAACAGTGATTTCAGTGCTAATATTTCGATAAGTTTTCAAAATTCTTGAAAATTGTATTTAATAACACCTTCACAAAATACTGGAACCATCTTGCATGTATTCGTTAAAAATATATGATAATCCTTCCCAAAATAAGACAGACCCCAAAAACGTTAGGAAGCATTTCATGAACTTCAGTTTCCAAACGTATCGACATTGCCCTAAAAATCTTCAGATTTGATGAAAAATCTCTAAACTGGCAACCCTGAATTCGCAGGACCCACAATGCTTCACTTCCCTCTAGGTAACATTATGCACCTAACGCACCAGACGGGAGGACAGGACACATCCTTTTCCTCATTTTCAGCGGCCCGCAGATGTCCGCAACGCCCAGCGGGTCATTTTTGTCCGCTTCATATTTGACGATGTCTCATGGCAAAGCCGTTTAAGAAAATCTTACTGTTTCTTCACCATCTGACTCCTAGTGGTCTTGGCTTAATGCCAATCATGCAAACCCTTTTCAGCTTTCCATATGGTATTGCGAGAAACAAAATTTGCAAAGCTATCTCACGTTGACCAAAACCTCGCCAAAATAAGTTCCACCAAAATCTTCCCATAAAAACCTAGAATTTTCAAATGCATTTTTCCAGCTTGTCCACTCTCTGAAACACACATCCATATCATAAACATGAAGATCACTTCACTGATACCGATTCTGCAGCCTGTCAAAGTCAGAGGACAAAAATGACCCGCTGGGCGTTTATGGGTTAATTTAATTTGGATGGGGTAGGCTGGGCAGGTCCTAAAAAAATTTATGTGTATTAGGCCATGTCGTGATCACCACTTTTTCACAGGATCTTTGATTACCGGGTGTTTTCTAATGTATTGATGGCCGCTGATCACGATTTTCTGGTCGAAAATGTCGAATTCGAAAAATATTTGCCCGCGCAAACCGTTTGAAATTCTTCCGGTTTGCCAAAATTTCGATGTTTTCATATCTCACGGACAACAAAATGCAACTAATGTATTGAAAGGGCTCCAGAACTTTAAAACCATTGAATCCGAACAATTTGAAACCTTTTTTGACTCCTTGAAATATATATTTACCCGAAAAAGTACCTTGGAAAGACAGGGATGTTTGAGCTTAAAAAGATGATAAAAGATGGCGCGCATGACGCAGCCGTCAACCACTGTCCCGCTACGCCGCTTGTGACAAGCAGCTATTAGCCAAAGGAAATGGATATAGGATTTGAGCCTATTTTGAATTCGATGAATGAACATTTACCTTCAGTAGATGATCTATATTTCTCTCGCTTGCAGTTTTCAATATTATTGGTAATGGTTGCTTTCAAAGCAGGTCCAATTAAGATCAGCCAGCCATATATAGATTAGGTATCTAAGCATATGGTCACTGCGGAACAATTTCAAGTAGTAAGATTTATGCAAGAGCCAGTCGATTATATTTAGATTAGTCTTCTAGCAAGGAGAATACCGTATTTCGGGAAAAATGAAGTTACACGACACCCAGCTTGCCGTCAATACATGCCGTTGTCGGTCGAATTATGATGCTGTGGCTTGAAGAGATGGAGGCCAGGGAAGTGGACGACTTTCATGTTTCAATAGCTTCAATATACGAACCGACCGCTGATGAAGTTACCGAGATTTACAGAAGAGCATCTGTGCCAGCAAGAAACAGGTACAAAGTTCGCTGTGAAATAAGGAAGCATTATATTTGAAGGAAGCGATCAGAAGGCGGCTACAAAACATGAAGATATTGTAAACATGGACAAAGCATGACAACATTGTTTGACATATCAAACAGAGCTCTACCATCAAAGGTATCGGCAAACGGAACATTTCTGGAAGACCAGCGAGGAGCACAGAGGTTGTATATTGGTGGCTTGGATACAGTCGTGACAGATCATTGGAGACGGCAGCAGCTGAGGCAAGCCACGCCTGCTGTCGTTGTGGCTACCAGGAGTTCTCCGGATGTTGCGTTCTGACGGAGCCGAAGCTGCGTCAGAACGCAACGGCACCATTGACAGCGACCGCTGGTGGTATATGCAGCAGCCAGCTTCCTATTTGTAGCATCACACCAGCTGTTGACAGACGCCGCACGCGAACAGGCTCTGGCAGGTATAAATCAATCTCGGAAAGAAAAGTTATTTCTAAATGTTACACGGAAGTCGTTTATAGACTTGTCCGGGTGATTGTCATATTATTGTGCTCGAATACGGACGAGCCGGCCTCCTGATCAGGCCTTATTGGCGGCGGCAGCAGTGGCTTGCCGCAGCTGCTGCCGTCTCCAATGGTCCGTCACGACTGCATCCAAGCCACCAATATACAACCTCTGTGCTTCTCGCTGGTCTTCCAGAAATGCTCTGTTTGCTGATGCCTTTGATGGTAAAGCTCTGCTTTATATGTCAAACAATGTTGTCATGCTTTGTCCATGCTTACAATATCTTCATGTTTTGTAGGCGCCTTCTGATCGCTTCCTTCAGGTTACAATGCTCTCTTATTTCACAGCGAACTTTGTACTTGTTTCTTGCTGGCACAGATGCTGTTCTGTAAGTCTCGGTAACTTCATCAGCGGTCGGTTTGAATTTTCAAGCTATTGAAACGTGAAATTGGTCCAATTTCCTGACCTCCATCTCTTCAAGCCGCAGCATCATAATGTGACCAACAACGTCAGCCCCAAGCGAGAGCTGGTTAAGCGGCAGCATGCATGTTAAGCATGTTACGCGGCTTGACGGCGGCGCTAGGTGTGGTGTAGCTTCATTTTTCCCGAAATGCGGTATTCTCCTTGCTAGTGATAGCAAGACTAATCTAAATATAATCGACTGGCTCTTGCATATATTTTAGTACTTGAAATTGTTCCGCAGTGACCACATGCTTAGATACCTAATTTATACATGGTTGGCTGACCTTAATTGGACCTGCTTTGAAAGCAACCATTACCAATAATATTTAAAACTGCAAGCGAGAGAAATATAGATCATCTATTGAAGTTAAATGTTCATTCATCGAATTCAAAATAGGCTCAAATCCTATATCCAGCTCCTTTGGCTAATAGCTTCTTGACGCGAGGTAGCGGGACAGTGGTTGACGGCTGCGTCATGCGCGCCATCTATTATCATCTTTTTAAGCTCAAACATCCCCGTCTTTCCAAGGACTTTTTCTGGTGAGTATATATTTCAAGGAGTCAAGAAAGGTTTCAATTTTTTTTTCAAATTCAATGGTTTTAAAGTTCTGAGGCCTTTTCAATACATCAGTTGCCTTTTATTGTCCGTGAGATATGAAAACATTGAAATTTTGGCAAACCGGAAGAAATTCAAACGGCTTGCGCGGGCAAATATTTTTCGAATTCGAAATTTTCGACCAGAAAATCGTGATCAGCGGCCATCAATACATTAGAAAACACCTGGTAATCGAAGATCCTGTGAAAAAGTGGTGATGACGACATGGCCTAATGTGTATATAAAAAATTGATACAATTTTTGTCGCAATGTTTGTATAAAAAGATCATAGTGAACCAGATGAAATTATATGATGCAAAAGAAGCAGAGACTGCTTTATAAGTTCAGTGAGACCGTATGTGTTGGGATTTTAGGGTGCACTCAGCGACTAGGCCATATCAAGCGAATATCCCCCCCCAGTGAGACCACTTTCAGCCTCTGCGGTTTCATCAGCGACCAGGTAACTATTTTAGACCCCTGCAACTAGGAGACATTTGGCTCAGTGGAAGGTATGTACTTGGCTCTCATCCGCCCAGAGAAGTGTCCCAGGCTCATACCCCGAACTAGGAGCGATCCAAACAATCCCTACTGTCAAGGAGCGAGTTCTTTATGTCATATATGCTAGGGAGTCATCTCGCGGCAGAACAATGAAACAGAAGAAACCAGACAAGCATAGACATTATGCAGACATTCCGCACTGACATTGACATAGTGCAGACAAGGACAATTGCAGCAATTAGGTATCAGAGGGAAGGAAGTTGTGGCTTTGTACCCAGCGTCCATTCAGAATATCAAAACTTGCAGGTCCGATCTCTTTTTCAAAGGGCTGACGCGAGAAGATACTTCAGCAGTTCAGCCGTCCTTGTTTCTTACTATAACGCCAGCACTCATCGCTGTTGCACTCTTTCTAGTCAATTCATATGTGATGCTGCCGCCCCACTCCATATGACGGAGCAGTAGTCTAGTGCGGATCGAACAAGTTTCTCATAACTCTGAACTCGCACTCAAGACAGCAATGGAGATCATTAGCCTACGAAGAATTACTGAAACATTTTGGACATGCTTTACTAGCATCTCGTAGAACTCAGCATGATATATCATTTCTAAGAAATGTCATCAGGTATAAAATCAAAACATCATTCTTGCTACAAGCATTCTCATTCAGTGTTCCGGTGAGAACAACCAGACAAATCACATTAATTCACACTCGATATGCTCGTATCAACACTGTGAAGGGAGGTCTGTTCAGAAGGTTACCCTGGGGGACAAATGAGTTCCTAGACCGGTGTCCACTAGCGGAAATATTCAATGACACGATGTATGCATTTAGAAATGAAGTTTTCGGCTATGAAGCTTCGTTTTAAATCTTAGCTATAGTTTTAGACTTGGAATTATAGGATCGTGTGGCTGGACATACCATTGTATATGTATTGTTATATTCTATATGACGTTAAGTTTTATGCAATGACAATGTATTGTTGATGCTTCCTGGCTGAGGATTAATTTGACGTTGTCTTTAAATGGCCTCGCTCCGTGGACAATGAGATAAACAAATGAAATGAAATAAAATGCAATTGTTAAGTATCCATATCACATCAGTCATAACATAAATATTAAAAGCCCGTGTAAATGGTGTGGGGTGAGACGGTTTAGATTGATCTAGTACAGTCTGAAAAGTCTCATCTCAAAATTAGATTCAAAGTTGCAGAAGAGAATGTATTTTGCAAGAAGGACATGCATTTCCCTGCCTGTCCAATACAGACAGCCTGTAATATCGCAACGCATTCAAAACCGTTCCCAACATCCTCACAAATGTAATATATCGCATCCCATGTTCCCGAGGGATTTGATGTTTACTCGCTGAATGTCATATTTAACTTGGAGCCCAGGGGGATTTCCGATAAATCTGCTACACTGCACACATGATAAACAGGTTCACAATGATATTATGTTCCGTAACAGTTCAGAAATTACCCGAACCGCTAATCTTCAGAAGCGGTGTGTCATATGGGGATGAGTATCAGATTCAAACAATCATTCATGTGGGTTCTTGGGATGTTCTCCAATTACATTGGCAAGATTGGGCGTGTTCTGACCTCTGCTTTTTGGCTACTGTGAGTGTGACCCAATCTTGAAAGGAATTCCACTTTTATATCATTGGTTTTAAACTAAGATAATAGTTTCGTAGAGCGTGTCAAGAAACCACTATTGGTATAGTTCATTTCACCCAAAGCTCTCGGTATAAGATTTCTGCACGCTTTAAGGTTCAAAGCAGAGAGGGGATATTTAAGAGGAGGGGATGCATATTTAAGTAGAGAGGCGATACAGGAGAGGGCCTCATTTCAAACCATAAAAGAATCCTGTTCTATCTGGCAGCGCATGTCACGTGATAAATGTTAACAAATGACATGGACACGCAACCTTACAAGTCGCAAGCCGCCGCGGGCTGCCAGATTTGTGATTACACGTGATGCTTGGTTCAACCAAGCGTAGTAAGACAAGGGGCGATATCTTTGTTTTGAGCGATTGGAGGAGGGAACAAAATGTGCTTTCTTAACTTTCGAACCAAGTCTGTCCATCAATTGAAAGGGAATATCCCCTTCATGCGAACAAACTCCGATTCAAGGACTTAACAGTTTGTTCAAGTTCCAGACTTAACAGATTCAAGTTCATAACAGCTTGCTGTGTCACGATTGAAAAATTTCAATCCATAAATGTGTCACCAACTCGCTCTGCAAAATGCGCCACCTTTTGCGCTATAAGGAAACCAATATACTCTCCTGGGCCACCTTAGTCGTCTGCAAGCATTGTGAGTTGTCATTAAAGGTGCCAAGTTCGGCGAGTTGTTCCGCATTTGTATGGAGGAAACTATTGGCTAACTTTTGTCTCCTTGACGGCCTCTACCTGCCACCATTAAGAATGGCGAAATAACAGCTTTTTCGACCATTGATAGAGCCCATCAAAAAGCTCTAGTGGAGGGTCCACCACTGTCAGCAGAGCCAAGCTATTGCTGCCCCACGCTCATTATGCGGATGCAATTAGCCTCCTTTGTGAGTCAGCTGGGCACCGCTGCAGAGAGCGAATGCCAATTTTTTAGACAATGTCTCGTCTGAAGGATCCCCTATCTAATTTTTGGCTTCCTTCAGGTTTTCTAGATGTTCTAAAGAAGCTCTTGCTGACAGAGCGGACCGTGACATGAGTACAGTACTGGCCCCGGAGAAGATTGAGACTCCTTCTACAATATTGCAGGTTCTCTCTTCAAAGGGAATATACCATTTTGTCTAACTACTAAAAAGAGTAGTTTCAAAATAAAAGAGGTTTGAAAATCAGGAAACAACATTTTTCCCAGCTTTCATACGCTAAAATCAGAAAAAGTTCCTCTGTTCTAAAAAAATATGTGACGTCACCAAATGAACACTTTTGATAATCGGTGAAATCCCAAACCTTGATCATAGAATCGCTGTGAAGACCCATTCACAGCGTTTCCACAGGACAAAAATCGCATGCATGGGCTATTTAAACACAGTGAATAATCGCAGGACCCACAACCGATTTCCCGCTGAGGACGTCCGCTCTTATCATCAGTATCATATTTGTTCACTTGCCACGGCAATCGCACTCTCGGTCCGTCCGTCTATTCTCGGTGTTAAAGGGAATGTGGCACCTTGGTCGAATCCTGGAATTTAGTGTTGTTAGGCGTACTTCTAGTCAAAAATAATGAAACCACTCACGATTTCTATGAATAATGTACAATAAGCTCAATATTTGTTTTTTTTAATGTTCCTCTAGAAAAAGAAATAAATATCAGACTGTGGATGATGTCACGATCTGGCAACCACTACCATACTTGAAATGCTTCAAGGGCTTCAATTGGCTGATGCTTATCGTGACGTCAGCATATGTCGTCACACCAATAGCTCACAACAATGGCCGCCGGCGACGGGGGGGCTGAGGGGGGCTGGTGTCAGGTAGGTTTTAACTTTTTCTACGGAAATATCGAGTTCCAAGACAAATGAAATATGGAGTACCGGGTTTTCCGACCTGCTTTACAACTTGGCTATCTCAGTTAAAATCATGTTGTGAAGGTGCCACATTCCCTTTAAGCACTGTTGCAAGAACTGAACAACAGATGGCGTTACGGCGGCCGAGTTTATTCAGTTGTGGAAAATGATGCATATGAATGATGTAAGGAAACAATTTCAGAGTGGGGGGGGCAGGTAGACTTGTGATCTTAAAAACCAAGAGGCTTAGAAAAACACCCGTTTGGAGGCGTATGGGCACTATATGGTTCTGCATTATGGTCAGCTTTAGTTCATAAAGGTCGAATTTTTGCAGTGTTGGCAATATTTTGGGAAATGTCGTGATTATGCAAGGAAAGTTCGGGACTTTACAAAAAGAGACCCACGTCATAAAATATTGGTTCCAAAAATATTGTTGATATTGTGTTATTGCTGTATAAAAAATAAGCTGCTTTACCGGCTCTCAGGGCAGATCCAGGTGGACCCGATTCTGACATGCTCTAGGGCCCCACACGGCCTCAAACCCTATTTGGAGCGATTCAGATGGGCTCCAGGCTGACCCCTGACAGGGGCTCGTGCAATCTCCTTCGGGCCAGTTGGTGGGTGGTGCAGGGGGATGACTGTCCCCTTCGCCCAACGGTTGGATCCACCCATGTCTTGAGCCACCCGTTTCAGACAAGGTGAAACAATTTCAGTACAAAAATATTTTGAGTCCTCGGGCATTCCAGGACAAAACGACCAAAAATATTTCAGTTTGGCATCACCATGTCTAGAAAAATCTGAAACTTTTTCTCTGAGGTAGTTTTGGGCACTGAATATAGCTGTGAGAATCTTAGCCCCTTCAACCAATGTTGACCGAGTTACACCCCGAGGAATTTTCTAAATGTAACGCTGTAGACTCGTCTTGGTGCTTTTTAACTCAAAGGCGCATGCTCTGAGCTTTAACTTTCATGTAACATTGAACTTATCTTGAAATAAAGATTATTCGATAAACATAAGATTTCCTTTAATTTGGCCCTTTAACAATTTGATCCTTTCTTCCGTGACCTAGCTTGACCTTTTGACATTTGAAAATGACCTTTAAAGCAATTTGAAAATTTGTTTACCTTTTATAGGAAAAATGCGTTCTTTTGTGATCACAGATACGTATGTAAGTGGCCTATCATGGGACATTGTCGGCATATATGTAGTCACCGTCTGTAGGAGCGCTGAATAAGAACAACAGAGCGGTAAAATATGAAGTTAGAAACTGTTGTTACTTAGATTAGTGAAAGGTTAAGTGAATTATTGAGTCATTTCTCTCGCTTTCATAAACCAGGCTTAAGTTCTGAAAAAAATGTGCCATCGCAGTACTGTGTTTGGAGCTATCTGATATCACACAGGTTCCGTGGCCTAAATGTTGGTCATCTCCGCTGTTCAGTAAACCATGCAAAATGAACAATACACTGGCAGCGAAGGCGTTAAATAGTCCGTCTTAATTTCTATCGACAATGTTATATACAATCGTTTTGTCGGGTCAATTTGGGGTGACTCAAGGTCAAACTATTTCTTATGGCGACACAGTGGAATACTTAACTTTGTGCCATGATCGCAGACAGAGAAGAGTCGTATAAAAAATTCAGCACCGTTGGAATACTCTTGTCGAGCCCGATTGGATGATATATTATAATCGTGTTTAGTAAAATTTCAAAATTGGCCTGCTTTAACTTAGAGTCAGGCTAAGGTCAGTATGATAAAATTGAATATTGATCAAACTGCAGTGGCAGGCCAGACACGATAACGTAAAAATAAAACCTCCATGGCAATTTCCAGCAGTTCCCAATCCTCGCATGTTATCGAAACTAACCAACTGCCCCATACATTTTTAATGGAAAGATCGTGACCGTGACCTAGTCCCAAGTTATCAATACGAAGACTCTGCTACGAACAATTATATTGCTCGGTGACCTTACTATGTGATGTGAATGTAAGGTCGATGGGTAAAGGTTGATCTTACTGAGCCACACAACCTCCACACATTTTTCGAGGTTAGTTCTCTTGACCTGGACTGGCGACCTGACCTGATATGACCCAGATCTAAAGTTGTTCCAGAATCTGAAAAAATGTCGGGTAAGAGGTAGATAAAGTACAGCGGCGCTGCGCGATGTTTTTTTTTACTACCTGTGGAATCCTGAGGAGGGCAGTTACCCGTCCCCTTGCATAGGCTCGTGTTAATTTTCATAAACTCTGACAATTGCGCGAAAGAAATTGCGTGAAGACAATGCGATATCATTGCAGTCTGGTTCAGGATGTTATTTAACATATTCCAAAAGCAATCACTTTGTTGGCGGGATGTTACACCAGGCTGTACTAGCAGTGGTCTGCGGGCCGTCTGTGTACATATCTTACGTGCTAAAAATTAGGAATTTACCGTAATAATGCATTTTTTCATCGAAAGATAATCTGTGAAGCAAACTTTTTAGGTGTCTTAAATGTCAATTTTAACTGCGAAAAGGTCAAGTTAGGGTATACAAGAAAAGGTCAAACTAATAAATAGTCCAAATTTAACAAAAATCAAAACTTCCGTTTTCAATATAATGCATGATTCAAGGCCAATTCATTGGTATACAAAGGTTTTAGCCAGGCTATGCGTTTTTAAGTTAGGGAACATCAAAGATGAGTTGACAAGGTGGCCTCCCGAAAATACCTTGGGTTTCTGTTGGTTGGAGGCGGGTAAGACTCTCACAGCCGTGTTCATGGCCAAAACTATCCCGGAGACAAGATTTTCTCTAGACATGGCGGTGTCCAGCCTTGTCCGCTTTGTCATGGACTCCCCTCGGACTGTCATTCATTCGGAGTTTATCTGTTCCCAGTCCGGATTGTATGGGAGGGCGGCGGTCCTCTCCGACGTTTGACGGAACAGCTGGCGGGCTGACCAGCTGGGCGGCGCCACCGCACAGTGTTCTAACGGAGCCGAAAGTGGGGACATAATTCAATAACTCAGGAAGTATGAATCCCAGATCAATAATTTTAGTATCAATCGAAAGCTCTTTTCCCATAGACTATGTGGACAACATATGAATGTCAAGACCTGACCACAGCGGGCATGACTGTCCGGTATTTGAGCCTAGGTCACCAACAAAAATAACTATATGTATATATGATAATAAGGGGACTTTGCATGGATGTTCTATTTAGTTTCCAGTCACTTTAAGTGTATTCACGCGATATGCTTGGCATTGAAGATGTTATTTACCCTCGCTTAACACTGGCAGTGGAGGGGGCCCTAAAGTGCCCCCACCTATTTTTCCAAGGTAGCAAGAGAACTGTTCGCCACCGGAAAACGCTACTCGGCCACATTTGAGAGCATTTATGAGCGCGTCGATTAATTGAAATTTTGAAAATCGGTCAGTATTTTTTTACTTAAAGCCCTTCACAGTCAGACCTATATTTTGAGACCGTCGCACTAGGGCGGTCGCACCAGTTCACCTGCACTGTCGACCGATTGGTGACGTCATAACGCCATATAGTCCGGTATGTATCAATATTAACCCTCGCCCCACCGGGGGCCATCGATGGCCCCCTAAGGCTTTTCCGGGATAGCAGAAAAACGACGAGGCGCAGCACCGCGGTTGAAGGCTTTACCTCTCACTGCATCATTTTCCCATCATCCCTGAAATTTTTTACCCCGGGTCACCCAAGGTCAAATCACCAAACGAGGTCAACCAAGGTCACCTCACTTCAACTTTAGAGCTCTGTAAGAGCTACATTTCAAAGTCGATCGATTTCAAACTTCCTAAACTTCATTACTCCTCCAGGGTCTACAAGGTGTATATCCGGGATTTTTAAATTTTGTGCCCTGAGGTCAGGTCACGAGGCGACCTCTCCCATTGGAAGAGCATGGGGAAAAGCTGTTTCATGATATAAAAGCCACAAAAATGATTGCAAATACTCAGACTGCTCAGAACAGCGTTTTCGAACACCCTTTCACGGATCCCAGGGGTCATATTTGCCTTTTGATTTTTCCAAGGTCATCCAAGGTCACCAGAGGTCAAAAACAGCATTTTGACAATAACTTTTGACCTAATTAAGCTAGAGCGGTGAAACAAACACCATCGTGTTTGTCTTGTCACTGGCTTTTATTTGATATACAGCAAAGTCACTTGACCTTTCGTGACCTCAGGTCATATTAGGTCACGAGGTGACCTCTGGAGGTCAAACCACTGGCGAGAGGTCTTTACGTTCCACATAGCGGAAAAAGTACTGGCAATTTGCTATCAAATGTACTTTACCAGGCCTCAATAGCTCTAATGACATAAGAGTTATGCCCAGTTTGCTTAATCATTGCATATTTGAGTGAAAATAGCCGATCTTGACCTAATTTGACCTCTGGAGGTCAAACCATTGACCTGAGCACTAAAACATGTGAAGTAATTTCTTACTGAATTCACGCGAGCTTTCTATTGCACTTTGCAGATTTGCGCTAACGCCCATATTTTCGGAGTTAGAGGGGGGCATCGATGGCCCCCCGTGGGGCGAAAGTGGCGCCGGACCCCCGGTGGGGCGCGGGTTAACCCACATGAAAGTCAATGTCAAGGTGAAAGGTCTCATGTCCAGGTCATTGACTACAGTATTCCGGTCAGGCATTACTCAGTGGCATTACTCAGTATGACGTATGTTATGTTATGGCTTTATAGTTGAGGCTTCTTAGGGTCAAGGTCAAGATCAAAGTTTTTTCAAGCTTAAGCGCTCATTTTCCGCCTAAAGGCTGCTATAGTTCCGGTTATATTGTACATAACCACCCCCTCCCCTTGGGTGCGCTACTTCATGTAACCATGAAGACGAAATTGATCACATTCAATGGTGATGTGTTTGTTCATACACCAGCACATTGGTATCAGATTCCTGCCGAGTAAATACGAAACCTTGGCTTGGTCCACGACCGGACGGAATTTTTTTACGGAATTGGCGTTACGTCGATCGCACAGAACTATTTTTCCAATGAGCCTGCCTCACATTTTATGTCACTCTGTGTGTACTTACTTACCTGGTAAAGATCAGTGAGCTACTCATTCTCTTTTTCAATGAATTTTCCAAGTCCAAATGCAGTATCAGCTTAAAGCAGGTTTACCCGCGTTTCTACACTAATTCGCACCATCCAGGTCGAAACTCAAGTGATGATAAAAAGTTTTAAGAGTTTGAAGTGTTGTAATGAGCGTGAAAGTCATGATGATAATGTTATACAAATTAACCGGCAATCGCTCATAGTATAATGAAATTGAAAATGCCAAATAGTATATTGATATTTCGACGGCGTGTCTCCTTCAGGAGCAAGTTTTGAATTTGAAAGTCATTGATAGCAATGATTTTTAAATTCAATTTGAATTTAGGGCGAACAGCAAGCAGGTACACGTGAAAACATCTCGCGAAGGATACAGTGTGATGAGTTACCTAAAAAAAGATACATTTAAAAACTACAGGATACAGAAACTAAACACACATAAAAGCACAGTATGCAACAAAACTATGGATGTAACAGTGAGTAAAAACAATTTTCAGCGATGGATGTGTGGTGGTGTGGCGAGTGTTTATGCGTGGTGGCTTGGTCTTAAGTGGTATAAGTGTATGTGTATGGTACTGGTTGTAGGAGACGCCACGAGGAGAATTGCTTATTTATTTGTGGTCTGCGGTTTCGGATTTCTATTGATTCTTTAATTTTGCATTTTGCCGAGTCTTTACAAACATGAATAATTTTTATTGCGAAGTCCTTGTCTGTGATGCGTGTAGTGGGGTGATGTAATATGGTATGGTCTCCTAGATACTTACCCTTTTCTCTTCTCCTAGCGTGTCCTAAATGTTCTATGAAGCGGGTACGGATTTGGCGAGTTGTTTCCCCTATATAAAACATGTTGCAAAGTAGGCATGTGATAAGGTATACTGTATTTTTTATGTGGCACCTCCCCTGTAACCCGGCGTCGCATGTGCTGCATGATTTCCTGTGTCCTTTAGGGCATGGTGGTGGGTTTAGTGATGATCTTATGAGGATGTCTGAGAGTGTTTCACCACTCTTCCAGGCTATCGTAATGTCTAGGTCTGTGGATCTGGCTGCGGTGGTGATCTTGTGCGTGAGCTGCTCATCAATATATGGGAGAGAGATGTAAGTTGTGTTCCTGTTCTTGTTCTTGGGACGTGGTTGGCATGGTTTATATTTGGCAGAAGTTTGTATGTTTTTTATGAGTTTGGCCGGGTATCCGTTCGACATAAATAGTTCCATGATTTTTTTCTAGGCCACGGTTTTTTGCAGGTAGGTCTGATCCCAGCCGGATGGCTCTAAGTGACTGTGAGTGTATAACTGATCTTTTAGTTTGCATAGGATGAGCGGAAGTGAAATGTAGAATTATTGGTGCGGTCATGGGTTTTATATAGAGTTCTGTGGTGTACTTTTCAGAGGGATGTACGGTCAGGAGGGTGTCTAGAAATGGAATCTGTTGATGTTGAGAGTGATCTGACCTATCTATGCTGAACTTGAGAGCCGGGTGAAAATCATTGATGAAAGTGAAATATTTCGTTAGGGTCTCTGAGCCATGTGTCCATATGCCAAAGATGTCATCTATATATCTTAAGTAAATGATAGGTTGCAATTCACTGGCTGATAGGATCAGGGATTCAATGGTGTTCATAAAAAGGATTGCCAATGGGGGTGCTATACGGCTGCCCATTGCTATGCCCTTAGTTTGTTTGAATATTCCCCCCCCAAATCTGACGTAATTGTTGTTAAGACAATGTTTTAAAAGAGATTCTAAGTCAGGAATAGTAAGGCCAAATAAGTTGATTTGGAGTCCCGGGTATCACGACAAGGCCAAGGACACTTCTTGTACAACTGGACATCACAACAGTGTTCTATTATATACGCTGAAGCAAGGACAGCAGCGCACCACCGACTACTGAAGAAGTTTAGAAACCTCGCTAAGGAGAGAGAGAGCTCCTTACCTCGAATCAACTCAGAAGCCATAAACATTGCCTGTGAAGAACTGAGAGGCGATCATAACACAACTGATACATCCAGGAATGACCAGACTCATTGGGAATCACCAATCGACAAATGGTATGATGCTTTAGATGAAATGTGGCATGACACCCCTAATGGACCAGATAACTTAAACGGGGTAAGTGACGTGACAGCGGAGCTATGGTTTGATGCACTTGATGGTGTTATGTGTAATGAAACAGTCAACAGTTTTGATGTGCAAAACTTCAATCCACTTGATGTTAGTCACACTAATCGTAAGATTAATTGGTTTGATGCACTTGATAGCATGTCATCTGATGATACTGGATATGCGAGTAGCCCCAATCTACGTGACTGCAATCCACTTAACATAAGTCAGAACGCTAGGATTGAGGATGAATGGGGGGCGCGGTAGTGGAGTGGTCAGCGTAGCTGGCTTCCACGCAGCCGACCCGGGTTCAAGGCCCGGCGGCTTCCCTGAACAAGGAGCAAGCTGGCTCCCGAGAAAACCTTTCAACAGGGAAAAAGTTGGCGACGCCATATGACCCTGGCAGTTGGTGCGTCGATAAGCCCCAAAAATTATTATTATTGAGGATGAATGGTTTGATGCAATGGAAAATGTTTCGTTTGATGCAAATGTTCTTACGTCGCATCTGCTTAACGATAACACCCCTGATGTCGATCAAAACGCTAATGTTAATCATAACCCAGACGCCAATACTAACACGACACCGGTAAAATTCCTTAACCTAAGCCATCAGCCTATCAACAACACACTTTCTAATGTTTTGGAAAAGGGACCCAACTTTGCTTTCACACGACGCATTAGTACACAGACACTGAAAGAAGTGGAGGCAAGTTTAGAGCGAGGGGCATTTGCTATAAGATGGAAGGAAGAAATAGAGGAAAAACAAAGACGAGCACTCTGCACAAAAACAGACACGCCACCATATCCACCCACACAAGCTCCACCTGCCGACGCACATTCACAGCCAACACCACGCCAACCACCCCTGCCCACACTCAACCCCAAACAGTACACACGTGAAACAAAACTAGTACCCAGGTTCAGTGACACACCTACATGCCAAGCACCAAAAGCAGGAATAGTTACAGAGCACGCACTGCAGACCTTCAAACAGAAAGTGATGAGCCTTTACAAGCACCATAAGAGCAAAACTCCACCTAACCACGCCACAAATGTTATTCAGATGGTCAAACTACTGAAAAAAGATGAAACAATAGTGATAAAACGCTCAGATAAATGTAAAGGCTTAGTAATAATGAATAAGGAAGATTACATTCAGAAAGCACAGGCGATTGTAGGAGACTATCAGCGTATTAGCACTAACCCCACGAAAAAGCTTGAAAAAACTACTGCAAGCATGATAAAAACCACAATGAAAGACAAACTCCCGGATAAGGTAATACAATCAATCAATCCCACAGAGTCGAGGACAGCCGAGCTATACGGCTTACCTAAAATTCATAAGCCTAACAACCCACTTCGACCCATCGTATCGGCCTGTGGGGATCCATTGGACAAGTTGTCATGGGTCCTCGAGCGTATTATCACACAGCTATTAGTATTTGTCCCGGCTCATCTTACAAACACCTACGACTATTTGGACAGAATAAAGGTAAAATTTCCATACAACTTCCCAGCCGGTACAATAGCCTTCACTATGGATGTCAATAATCTCTATGGTAACATACCCACAGCAGAGGCCATCAGCTCGACGATTGAACTGATTCGTACTCACACCAATAAAATCAACTTATTTGGCCTTACTATTCCTGACTTAGAATCTCTTTTAAAACATTGTCTTAACAACAATTACGTCAGATTTTGGGGGAAATATTCAAACAAACTAAGGGCATAGCAATGGGCAGCCGTATAGCACCCCCATTGGCAATCCTTTTTATGAACACCATTGAATCCCTGATCCTATCAGCCAGTGAATTGCAACCTATCATTTACTTAAGATATATAGATGACATCTTTGGCATATGGACACATGGCTCAGAGACCCTAACGAAATATTTCACTTTCATCAATGATTTTCACCCGGCTCTCAAGTTCAGCATAGATAGGTCAGATCACTCTCAACATCAACAGATTCCATTTCTAGACACCCTCCTGACCGTACATCCCTCTGAAAAGTACACCACAGAACTCTATATAAAACCCATGACCGCACCAATAATTCTACATTTCACTTCCGCTCATCCTATGCAAACTAAAAGATCAGTTATACACTCACAGTCACTTAGAGCCATCCGGCTGGGATCAGACCTACCTGCAAAAAACCGTGGCCTAGAAAAAATCATGGAACTATTTATGTCGAACGGATACCCGGCCAAACTCATAAAAAACATACAAACTTCTGCCAAATATAAACCATGCCAACCACGTCCCAAGAACAAGAACAGGAACACAACTTACATCTCTCTCCCATATATTGATGAGCAGCTCACGCACAAGATCACCACCGCAGCCAGATCCACAGACCTAGACATTACGATAGCCTGGAAGAGTGGTGAAACACTCTCAGACATCCTCATAAGATCATCACTAAACCCACCACCATGCCCTAAAGGACACAGGAAATCATGCAGCACATGCGACGCCGGGTTACAGGGGAGGTGCCACATAAAAATACAGTATACCTTATCACATGCCTACTTTGCAACATGTTTTATATAGGGGAAACAACTCGCCAAATCCGTACCCGCTTCATAGAACATTTAGGACACGCTAGGAGAAGAGAAAAGGGTAAGTATCTAGGAGACCATACCATATTACATCACCCCACTACACGCATCACAGACAAGGACTTCGCAATAAAAATTATTCATGTTTGTAAAGACTCGGCAGAATGCAAAATTAAAGAATCAATAGAAATCCGAAACCGCAGACCACAAATAAATAAGCAATTCTCCTCGTGGCGCCTCCTACAACCAGTACCATACACATACACTTATACCACTTAAGACCAAGCCACCACGCATAAACACTCGCCACACCACCACACATCCATCGCTGAAAATTGTTTTTACTCACTGTTACATCCATAGTTTTGTTGCATACTGTGCTTTTATGTGTGTTTAGTTTCTGTATCCTGTAGTTTTTAAATGTATCTTTTTTTAGGTAACTCATCACACTGTATCCTTCGCGAGATGTTTTCACGTGTACCTGCTTGCTGTTCGCCCTAAATTCAAATTGAATTTAAAAATCATTGCTATCAATGACTTTCAAATTCAAAACTTGCTCCTGAAGAAGACACGCCGTCGAAATATCAATAAACTATTTGGCATTTTCAATTTCATTATACTATGAGCGATTGCCGGTTAATTTTTTATAACATTATCATCATGACGATGAAAAGAATATTCAACAAGTGCGTGTGCGTGCTGTGACTCTATTCCCTGGTGTTATTTGAAGTGAACTTTGCAAACGAAGAAGGGTTAATTTATGTATCTCGGTTCTTACCCCATCGTGAGGTCGGACAATGGCCTGTACAAATACTAGCTGCGATTCTACGAATGGTTACTGGGCATCAATTGAAAGCTTGGTTTTCCCATACTGTAACCCTTGCACTTTTTCACAATTATTGAGTGGAGACATCAACGACAGTAGGTTAAAAAGTCTAGTCGACAAGTACTGTCAACAAGTGCTCATTCAACTCATTGTAACCAATGCACTGTATTTTCGCGGTGCCCCGGCCCACCTCCCTCCAAGCCTGCAGGCATTTCTCGCGGACGGCTGCCGCCTCCGACCGGCAGCGCGCGCGACATGCCCGTGTATAATACGTCGCCACCACCGCTGCCGCAGCGTGACGCAGCTGAAACTTGCAGGGCAGGTAGACGATACATCTTGCCATAGTTTAGAAGCGATCTCAGGGTGGGGCAGGTGACGCAATTTTTTGTATGCTTATCGACAATTGACGTAGTCTTAAAATGTATGTGAAACGTATATGGTACATATTTTGTTTTCCAAATTTAATTGTATCGATGACTGGAGAAAGCTGTTTGCAGAATCGCATTCTTCATGCCTTAAGCTTTCTAATGCACCCTGGTTTGTCTCATCTTGCAGGTTTTCTTAGCCTACAAAAAAGCACCGAAAATGAGCATTGCTCATGGCCTTTGTCTTGTTGTGTGGCGAGATATTCAAAGGCAGCAGTTTGATGCCTTGTTGTGTCGACTTCAAAGGCCTCACATTTTTTTGTTTGACAATTTCTGACACTCTAATCATTTTTCTACTAGTTGCAAACGTCAAAATCAGATTCAAAAATTGTCAGAAATTCGAATAATGTCCCCATTTTGGCCTCCCTTAGAACACTGTGCACCGGCATGCCCTGCGGCACGTATTGGCGCTGACCACAGCAGCGACGGACCTGGTTAGCTGGGAGGCCGGGTCGGTAGCGATCGACAGGAGGCTCCTGCCGCACGCGCACCCCAGGCGGGCGGAGAAACCGACACTGAAACGTCCTTAACACGCTTACGGATTTTACGCCCAGAAGATTGCAGGTGTGCCCGAAAGGTTTTCTGCATTGGTGCTAAAGTGAACACTTCGGTACCACGTAAGCGTCTAAGCATGTAAACGCTCGATAGATGGCTTATTTGCACTGTTCATTGTATTTACAGTACAGATATTAATCAACGCCGTATACATACAGGCTATACACTGATATAGCTTGGAATGGAGCAGATTTGCAAATCACACAAATCTGCTCTCAACCGGTATTGCCGGAGTGGTTGCGATGTCACGTCCGGCCGGGACTGCATTTTTAGACAGTGCCGGCGGCGGGGCCAATACGCCCCATGGTAATTCGGAAATATCAAAGGACGCGTCACAGGCTGACCCCGTGAACTCTGCGAGTATCGGCAGCATCTGGCTACGTGACCGCCCGGCGCCGGCGGCAACAATCCACCGCGGCGGCTGGACTCCGGCGGCTCCATCTAAAGCTGCCACCCCAGCAATACACTGCACAGATACATACGGCACACCCGGCTCCATAGTGATTATTGGGTTTTAAAGGGAGTTTTCCACTTTTGTAATGGGTTTTGAAGGGGGATAATACCTTTTTAGAGCGTGTCAAGAAACCTCTAGGGACATAGGGGAGAGTGGGGTAAGATGCCCCATTGGGCAAGACGCCCCATCCCCTCTTTTGGCAATCCGGGCCACCACTGGTAAATAATATTGTTCTTGGTCGAAAGCAGAGGCTTTATTGTGTCTTGCGCAAAAATTCAGTTCCCTCCTGTGATTTGCTTCAAGCTGGTGGGTGAAGTGGTCTCGGCCGGAAAACGCGAGTCTTCACTGGCATAGCTATATTGTTAGTATCACATATTGAACAATAGAGAGCCGAGGTCTCACACTGGCAGTACCCAGATTACGACTGCCCGCGCCCGCGCGTCCCGGTCACCGGTCCGCCACTGTGATGTCACTGGCCCGCCCGAGGGCAGGCACACTGGCCCCGCGCAGGGGCGGGCACAGGTAGCGATCACTACATCTCCCCCCTCAGGACATCGAACAACACTGGAGAGGAACGTAACAAAACAACTGAGCTAAGCATAAATCAAACCAAAACTTCTAACCAGAGACCAATCATATCTCCTCGATGAGACGCCGCGGTCGGCGTCGGGCACGTTGTGATCGCCGAGGTGGCCGACACTCCTCGGATACCTCGGCTGGTGTTGCATGAGCACCATCACCGGCGGATGAGTTCTCGCCGCGTTCTCGCTGACCGGAGGCGATATCGTTTCCCTCCGTCTGAGCCGGATCTATGTAGCCTGGTGCTTCAAGAGTAGTTTGCTGGTGATCCGGCAACGCGTAGGCAAATCGGCGTCGAATGTGACGTCGGTTTCTGGCCAGGACTCTGCCGCTCCGGAGACGGATGAGGTATCGACGGTGTGGCTGCTGCTCCGCAATGATGCCGTGACGATCCCAGCGGCGTGTACGTGGATCCCACACAGCCACTTGGTTGCCGACTTGTAGGGTAGGCAGATCTCTAGCGCGTTGATTGTAGGCTTTCTCCACACGTGCGTCTCTTGTAGTTGCGGATACCTCAGCTTCGTCGGCCTTGCGCTGCCAAGGTGCGGCGAAGGCTCGTCGGTGAGCTGGGAGAGCGTCCTGCACCGGTCGCCCATACACCAGCTGAGCTGGAGAGATGCCGCTGGGCCCCGGCGTATTGCGAAATTGAAGGATTGCGCGAGTCCATCGCTCTGAACTCAGCTGTCGCGCTTGTTGGTCCCAGCATCTGCGCAGGAGCTTCTTTGCGGTCTTCACGGCTGCCTCTGCGGTGCCGTTCGACTGCGGGTACATCGGTGACGACATCTCATGACGGATCTGCCAATGCTGCAGGAAATCTCGGAAGGCAGATGAAGTCAGTTGAGGTCCCCCATCAGAGACCACGGTGTCTGGTACTCCGACTTGACAGAAGATGTCTCGGAGAGCGGCCATCAGCTTCCTGGCAGTCGCACTGGATCCCAGATCGACCACTTCGATCCATCCTGAGTACCGGTCGACCACAACCAAGTACTTGTGACCAGCCTGGTCGGCAAAGTCCAGGTGAATCTCTTCAAACGGTCTCGTTGCTGGGGGCCTGCGCAGAAGAGTCTCTCGTTGCTGAGCGGGCAGCTCCCTCTGGCAGAGTTGACATGATCTGACCAAGTTGTCGATGTCCCGGTCGATACCAGGCCAGTAGACGATCTGCCTGGCCCGCGCCTTAGTCTTTTCCTTCCCAAGATGGCTGTCGTGGAGGGCGGCTAATACTGAAGGCCGGAGGCGATGAGGGATCACCAGGCGGCAGCCACACACAGCTAAACCATCGTCTACGCTGAGACGTTCGTGGACGGACCAATACGGACGCAGAGGCTCTGGAAGAAGCGACTTGGAGTCTGGGAATCCCTGCTGGATTGTAGTCACTAGAAGCTGCATCTGAGGATCGTCAACTGCTGCTCGACGCACCTCCTCCAGGCGGATGTCTGTCTTGCTCTTGTACATTTCCGCAGTGACTATGGAGGCTATGGTGGCCGCATGTTCGTCCTCGCCGAGCTCATCCTCTTCCTCCGGCCGCTGGCAAGGTGACCGAGACAGGGCGTCAGGCCCCTGATGAGTGGATCCAGACCTCCAGGAGGCTGAGAAGGTTCCCACGCAGCTGATCTTCATTCGTAGACGCTGAAGGCGAGGGTTCTCGATCTCAGCTAAGGTCTTGCTGTTCAAGATCGGAATTAGAGGCCGATGGTCAGTGACGATCTGGAAGTGCAGTCCAGAGAGGAAGAGCTGGCACTTCTTTACAGCCCAGGCCACGCCTAGAAGTTCCAGTTCGATCACGGCGTAGCGCTTCTCGCAGTCTGTAAGGAACCTGGAACCTGCTTGGATCACTCTCCATGTCCCGTCCGGCTGCTGTTGACGAAGGAGAAACCCCAGCCCCTTCAGGCGGCTGGCGTCCGTCTCGAGTGAGGTTGGTCTGCCGGGATCATAGAAGCCCAGGGAGGGGACAGACGCCAGCGCTGCCCGGGCGGCGTCGAAGGCGCGCTGGTGCTCTTCAGTCCAGGTGAAGTCGAATTTGGAGCTCAGCAATGGGCGTAGCGGTCCCAGGAGTCCAGCGACTTCTTCAGCAAATGGAGACACCTGGTTGACGAGCCCGAAGAAGCTTCGCATCTCTGTCACGTTTGTTGGGCTAGGAAACTGTGAGAGCGCCTTGGTCAGCTGGGGATCAGGAGTGTATCCGGTCTCAGAGACGACGAACCCAGCAAACTTCACCGACTGCTGGGCCAGTTGAACCTTAGCTAGGTTGAGCGAGATGCCTCTCTCCTGGCATCGGGTCAGAAACTGACGAATGTGCAGCATGTGCTCCTCCTTGGTCCGGCTGAAGACGATGACGTCATCGACCACCTTGCGGTAGTGTTGTAGTCCTTCGAAGGCTTCGTCCATCCTTCTGTTGTAGTGTTCACTGATGCTAGTGACTCCGTACGGGGCGCGCAGGTATGCGTACCTCCCGAAAGGAGTGATAAAGCTGGTTAGCAGCTGACTGGCGGGGGCGAGAGGACATTGATGGTAGCCCTTCAGCGCATCGAAGACGGTGAACCAGCGTGCTTCTGAAGCGGTGATCGATGAGACCTCTTCCAATGGCGTCGGAGACTGGTATCTCTCGCGTCGAACAAACTTGTTCAAATGTGACAAATCCACACAGAGCCGGATGCTTTTTTCCGTCCTTCTTCGGCGACACGACGATGCCGGCGCACCACTCCGTCGGTTCTGTGATGCGCCGGATGACGTTCTCCGACTCCAGGCGATCAAGCTCCTCTTTAAGTTGGCCGCGAAGAGACAGCGGGACTCTTCTCGGGGTGGTGACGCAGAAGGGGCGTGCGTCGTCTCGGAGCTCGATGCGGAACTCCTCTCCCGGCATGGTGCGGATGTGGCCATCGAAGACCTTGGGGAACTCTCTGGAAAGCTCATCGATGGTAGATAGTGAGTGCTGCGGTGTAGTAGCCGAAGACGACACCGTTGAACTGGGCTCGGAGCCTCCAATGACGCGTTTCATTGTCGGCTCGGCCGGGGGCGTCGACGTCCCTTCCCGTGGCCGAGCTGGGACGTGTGTATGAACCTCCCGACTGCGTGCAGGCGTGGCAATGTCGTGGACATGGGCCACAGCGTGGTGCTTCACCCCACTCCGCATCTGCTTCGGGTAGTCTTCTGGGATGAGCTGGAGTCTCTTGGTGACGTCCCAGGATAAAAGAACTCCTTCCACTCCAGTGAGGATGTGCACATCTTCTTCCACTTCGGCTTCTCCCAGTGCGAAGACGACTGGAAGGATGCCGGCCGATTTGATTACTCGGCCGTCTGCGGCGCGTGGATTCGTGGTCCTCGGGGCCAGATTCTCCATATAATCTCCCAGTTGTCGGACGAACTCTGGGCCGGCGACAGTGATGTCGGCACCGGTGTCAGGCAGTGCCTTGACGTTGACGCGGCGGCCTCTGGGGAGGGCCCGGGCGTTGACGACGATCCTTGGGGCCCGCTGGGATCCAGTGGCGGCGACAATCGCGGATGCAAACCCACCGTCATGTGCGGCATGTTCGACGTCATCGTCATCAGTGGCGTCATCGTAGTCGTTTGCGACGCTCCTCATTGCTGCGCGTGGAGCGGGTGACGACCGGCACACCACCTCAAAGTGATTCTTCTTCATACACCGACGACATTCCTGTCCAAGCGCGGTGCAGTCCTCCGCGCGCCGATGGGGTTTCCGTCCACAGCGGTCGCACCGTCCCGACCCTGTGCGGACCGGTGACCGCTGCCCGGCGCCACGGCTGCGATGGCCTCTGGCTGGGTGACGGCTGCTGTCCCGGCAGGCCCGGCAGAAGTCAGATGATGCTTCCGGCGGCGGGCTGACGTCACGGCCGGTGACGTCACGAGCTCGGCCGTCGTGAAGCCGGCAGGCAGAGGCGGCGACAGCGCCGCGGATCTGTGCTGCGTCCCGTGACGCAGCCTCCTGAGCCCTGCAGACGGATAAGGTATTCGGCAGCGACAAGCCAGGCATAGCGCAGAGTTTTTGCACAGTCTCATGAGACCTCAGGCCAAAAACGATCCTATCTCTGATTAGTGATTCGTTACATGTGACACAGAAGTTACATGTGCGGGACAAATCACGCAGAGCCGTTACGAAATCATCAAAAGACTCATTTTCTGACTGAACTCTGCTATTGAAATGAAGCCTTTGAACGACTTCGTTTACCTGGCCTACGGCGTATGCCTCCAAGTGACGCAAAATTGCGTCGATGCTGCCACGTTCTTCTGCTGTCATTGGAAGGTTTCTTAACACGCGGAGCGTTTCATCCGAAAGACAAGCGCGGAGCTGTGCAAGCTGCATGCGCGACTCCTCTTCACGCAGTCGTGACGTCACCTCGTAGTCGTCCCATCTTTCCCTCCAGAGGTAGAAGGCGTCACCGTGATCCGCCGTCACATCCAGCCGGTCCGGTGGTACAGCACGTAGGCGAAGCCGTTGAACCACTGCTGGTTGGCGTTCGCGGGGCGACAGGTCATCACTACCAAGGGGATCGATCGCGGCAGAGACCAGATGCTTCGAATCGTCAGAAGTTGCCATGTTGACGCGTAGTTTCGTAAGTAAAGAATTACTGGTACAAGCGTAAATGATTGTAATTAGTTAGCCGGCTGCGCCATGAAGTGGTCTCGGCCGGAAAACGCGAGTCTTCACTGGCATAGCTATATTGTTAGTATCACATATTGAACAATAGAGAGCCGAGGTCTCACACTGGCAGTACCCAGATTACGACTGCCCGCGCCCGCGCGTCCCGGTCACCGGTCCGCCACTGTGATGTCACTGGCCCGCCCGAGGGCAGGCACACTGGCCCCGCGCAGGGGCGGGCACAGGTAGCGATCACTACAGTGGGTAAGTCTTTATTTCGATGTTTTTCTAAGAAAAAATTGCCCACATAGGTTGCACATATCTCGAAGAATATTGGATGCGTGCTTTGTTTGATTTCGCATTACGAATGATGGCACATTCAACTCATTAACTGAGGATTTCCCTTGAGTGTATTAATTGTATGATTTTTGCCCTTTAGGTTTTATCTACTTTGGGTACTGATGGGAAAGATGCCCCCTCAACGAATGGGGTAAGATGCCCCATGGGCAACTTTCCCGCTGGAAAGGGGGCGTCTTTACCCAGAGCAATATAACGCCATTTCTTAGAGTAAACAACTGTGTGTTAAACTTGGGGTTAGTCCAAACCTTACCCACGGGCAGCGCCACGGAATTGTTACTGGGGGGCACTGGTGATGGCGGGGGGGACGTGAACTTGAAATTGACCGTCTTTGAAAAAGCTAATGCCCATGAAGCTCATGAACAAATTTACGTAGGTCAAAGCAGGTAGGTAATAGAAAAACAATAAAAACCTAGGTCGATTCCCAAAACTTGTCGGGAGACGTCCTCACAGATTGGCGAGTTAGGGGATCCGTCCTCCCGTTCCTGTCCTATGCTTTCGACGCGCATGACCGTACGTGTTAAATAAGAGCACACTTCAATCTGTCGCTTTGTGACTAACCTTTCCAATTGAAGGCTTCGCACCTGAACCCAGGCTACTAAAGCAAGGAATCCCATAACAGCAAAATTTTGTGGTTGGTGCTTTCATTCGATAAAGCGAATCTCATCTCAATCATTAAAAGCCTCGATACAATTGTTTGGGAGTTCACCGGACCTGGCCTGATGCCTCAATCGGAGATAACCTCATGGCGGGTTCAGATCAAACTGGTGTGGTGGAGGCGGAATACAATTAAATTAAAATAGAAAAAAACCGTAAAACATATTTTAAACCAAAATTGGCCAAAATCGGTAATTTTTGACCATTTAGGAAGGGGCTATGGCTGAATTGTTTACCCTGGATTCGGTATGAATGAGCTAGACCTGAAATATTCCACATGGTTAATCCTGCAAAGCTCCGTACCTGATCTCTTATGTCGTCCCTACATTTTCCATCCCGGTAGCCCAGTTGGTAGAGCTTTGGGCTCCGGCCCGCTGCTCAGGAACGTGCAGTGGCAGTGCATGTCCAGGCTTGGGATCGGTTCCCCTGAGACGCTCCGGCGCTCAATAGTTGACCCGACGTAGGTCGGCTGGCAACTGACTGTTGAGAGGGTGACCTGAGCGGGGCGGCCGTCCCTGTGGTTTGTGGGATGTTTAACTTTGACTTTAATCAAATCTTCATTACAGGAGTTGCTCGCTCCAATGGTAGGGCTAGGGTCTCCGCGACAAGACCATTGATGACTTTAGCGAGACTCCGACTCCAAAATTCGAACTTACAACAACATGCATATAAAAAAGGCTCTGGAAGATAGACTAGTTAAAGGGGTTGCGAAAGCAAATGTATCCAAAAAGACGTGGACGAGGCGGGCAAAAGCGGTATAAGGAAAGAAAGACAGTGGGCATGACGATACCAGATACCTCATCTGCGGAGTGAGTTTTGTTCTCTCGTGCAAAGAATAGATCGAGTGTACGGCCTGGGAAGGCTGGGCCTGTGTGCCTTGACGTGAATGCTAAGGTGGCTGTGCGCCATAAATGATAGACTGGGAACCTGTAACGGTTAGTGGGAGGAAGCTTCGAGTCACCACAAGCCATTTTTGCTCTCTGAAGTGAATGTTTTTGTACTTAACAACATCTGGCCCATATTTCTTATAAAATGGGGACTTGAAACAAAGAGAACACAGAAAAGACAAAGTAGGCGATTTAGGGGAGGTTCTCAGAAACCTCGTACCAGTTTACCTACTTCGTTTTGTACTTGTTGTTGTTTGTGAGTGTGTGTGATTTTATCTTACTTTTATGGTATGCTTTTATCCTTGGTTTTTATCGTTAGTCTCACGTAACTTTGTTTTATCATTTGACGTGGAAACATGAAAAACCACCCAGGAACACGTTTTATCAATGTGTGTGGATGCTTCTAAATACATCCTGACTTCTGAATAATACTTAAATGATTACCAATGAAGCTAAGAACTACAAAAAAGCTACTTCATCAACGATATACCAAAATGGGGTAAGATGCCCAGGGGTGGGGCATCTTACCAAGCCCCAGGGGCGTCTTACCCACCCGATGGGGTAAGACGCCCCTTTGCAAGCCTCTAGTAAAATCATAATTGTTAGAACATATGATAATTATCAGCAATTTCATCGACTCTATAAGGAAGATAAATGATCATACTACGACTTGGCATCTAAAGCAGCGCTGTTGGTACCGCGGTTATTCTATAATCCGGATTTCCCTAAACCCTGGGCATCTTACCCCACTCTCCCCTATTTCATTTCAACCAAAGCTCTCTGTTCTAAATTTCTGTACAATTCAACGTTCGAAATAAAGGGCACTAAAGCCCAAATTCAAATCATGAAGGGATTTCTTTCCACCTAGATGCGGGGTTGGCAGCCATTTTATTGATCTAAATTCCAAGCCCTCCCAGTTGTGGAAAATGTGCTAACGATCAGGCTAGCCTTGCTTATGCCCGCTATACTTTTCCATTTTCCAGCTGGATCATTCCACCATAAATCGACAGAGGCAAAAAACTCTACTATTTTTAATTTCCTCCAAAATTGGTATATGGGGACTCACAGGGGCGTGGAATCCACCCATGGCACCCAAAAATTATTCAAAAATTAGTTTGAGAGAAATGGCCTCCGGCAATTTCTGAAGGTCATTATACAGGCATTGATTAGAATGCCTATAGCTCCAAAAGCTTTCAAGTGATTTCTGAATTTTTTATAGTTTTAGAATGTAAATTCTACGGGCAAAATTTTGCCTATCTTCAATTTTGAAATTTAAACAAAAATGTTTGGTGACCTCATGACCTAGTTTTATAACGGTGACCTTGACCCGTAGTACAGTGAAATTAAAAAATTCTCTTGAAAGCGTTTTGGCATATGGTAGTAGTCTTTCATATCAAATGAAGAAAAAATGGCTTTCGAAATGCATATACTACTTTTAGCCTCATATATATAACACTAGGTGTCACTGTGGAGCTATGCTATTGTAACTCATGTTCTAATTGACTTGCAATTTTAAAATAAAAAAACAATTGAATAATCAAAATCAAGCAGTCAGCCTAGAGTTGAAGCATTTTAACACAGGCACAGGAATAGGGGTTACCCTCCCCTATTTTGAATTCACATTATTGTCCCTTTGGGAAAAAACTTAGCTGTTGTAAATGTCATGTACGGTTGTTTGGAACACTGTACATCTTTTTGAAAATAAATGTGTTCCCGTCACATTGAATCACCAAACTATGATGTCATTTCCAGAAGCATTTAACTCGCGCCCCACCGAGGTCCGGCGCCACCTTCGCCCCACGGGGGGGCATCAATGCCCCCTAACTCCAAAAATATGGAAGTTAGCGCAAAGCTGCAAAAGGCATTAGAAAGCTTATGTGAATTCAGTATGATGTTACTAACACGTTCAAGCGCTCAGGTCTATGTTTTGACCTCCAGAGGTCAAGTTATGTCACGATAGGCTATTTCCAGTACAACTTGCAATCCTTAAGAAACCTGAGCATAGTCCTCACGCCATTAGAGCTATTGAGATCTAGCAAAAATCATTTGATAGGAAAATTACAGGACTTTTCCGCTATGCGAAACATAATGGCCTCCCGCCAGTGGTTTGACCTCCAGAGAGTACCTCGTGACTTAATATGACCTGAGGTCTCGAAGGTAAGAAAGTGGCCGTGTTGTATATCAAATGAAAACTAGTGACGAGACATACACGATGACCTTTGATTACACTGAAAAAAGTACGCCAGAAAGCGGATTTTATCTACGGTGCCAAAATCCACTCTTCTTTCGGCGAATATTTTACACCCGATATCAACGCAAAATGACATGAAACAGGAATAATAAAACCCCAACCCGTGGGTCGTGAAAATATCAACTAACAAAAAGTACACCATTTTCAAGATTCTTTCTACGGTGCCAAAATCCACTCCTCTTTCCGGCATTATTCCACAACCTATTTTACACCGGTGTAATGCAAAAATGCATGTGTTTTGAGGGAATATTCCTACACCACTGGAGTAAAAAGATTATCAGACAAATCGGAACAGTGTAAACTAAAATTGGGGGAGTAAAAATAGATTAAAATGTGAAATTTCCGGCGTAGAAAAATCTTTGCAAGGTGCAGAATGAACCCGCGTTCAATATTCCATTGCTGCTGAAAAGAAACAAGGATTAAAAATAACCCAGTTTATTCTCATTAGGCACTTAAGATTAGTTTACTCTGATAACAATGATTAATATACACTTTGATGAACATACACTCCAACGGAGAGTTTAAATCATTTGTACTTATAATCACTTCCAATCGTCTAAGTACCTCTAATTAGCACTTTAATCTTGAACCATATTGAAATTGACTATCAATCACTACAATAATTTCGTTTGTCTTTGCACAGACATGGCTTAGGCTTACAACTTTCGCCATGCCATAGGATTCGCTGGTTTTGCTCCTCGCAACGTTTCCTGTTGTATCATTCATTAACACCAGACAATCACCACCTATCACCGAAGATCACTTCTTTGAGGCGCAGCACACTTTTTTGAGGGGGATCACGAATCCCCCTGAAAGGTCGATGGCGCCCCTTGAAACGTAGTTTTCATACCTTTGCCTTAAGAAACGAGATTTGTTTCCTCGCAATGGGATCTGGTGGCTCCTGGCAGGTTTTGGAGCCCACAGGAAGCCGGTTTTCCCACAAAATCGGAGCCCCCGGTCCGGATACAGTTACCCTGTGGGTCTATAGGGCTAACCCCGCCACCCCTCTCCGCTGCTGTCGGGAGATGAGGAGACCGGCTCCCCACCTTTGGCTTGTAATATCATCGAAAAAGCCTAATCCTAGTGGCCATAAACCCTTTATGACAGACCCTGCCCTACCCCCACCCACCGTGGATCTTGCCCCACACTTGAAGCTCTGTAGCCCTTAAGTGGCTTTATATATATATATATATATATATATATATATATATATATATATATATATATATATGTATGTATATATTCAAATAGTTCGGCAATATGTTCTCTTTGAGGCAATGACAGTTAAATTGTATTACTCCAAAGAAAAATATCCAAGGGCGCGAGTGCTATACAATTTAACTGTCATTGCCTCAAAGAGAATATATATATATATATATATATATATATATATATATATATATATATATATATATATATTCTTTGAAACACTGTCGATTGAACTTCAGCGAAGAATTCGTTTTAGCTAGTTTTTTGTTTTCGTTTTCGCAGGTTCGTATCAGTTTTTTCACTCTGTTGTCGTTGATTCAGTTTTTTCTCTCTGTTGTCGTTGATGGAAGATAATATAAGCCCTAAATCGGTAGGCATTACACAGTTTTATTCACGGCATTAATAGGTACAGTCGACGTTTCGAAGGCTTTCAGCGATCATTATCGAGACATTAATGACATAACCACATAATAATATTACATACAAAAACACATATTATATAAAAGTCGTGGCAGGGTCGAGCGGATTTCAAAAGATGATCGGTTGTATGAAGAATGAAGCTCACAATATGTATGAATATATGATAACGTGACTAAAGCTTTTAACTTCCTCTTTTTGAGCATACACAAAAACATGAGGCCTAAAGTCTTTCACAATTTTTTTCTTTTCTTAGTTTACAGTTGTCATGTATTCCACAGATGGAGCTTCTCAGTTTGATCGAGTTGCGTGTTTAGTTCAGGGTTGTGTTCGCGGATGTAAAGTGCTTCTGTGATCCATATTCTGAGATGATCATTGATATACTTGTGCGTAAATGTGTTGTCGGTGAGGATTTTTCTGGTGAGCTGTGTTTGGTGGTGTTGTTCTACGTGGTTCTTGATGGAGCTGGTGTGGCCTGGTGCTTTGTGTAGAGTGAGGCGTCGTGAGAGGGATGTTGTCGTGGCACCGATGTACTTAGCGGCAAGGAGCCTACAGTCTCCTAAGGGGCAGTTAAATTGATAAAGTACATTGGTGCGTGACAGAGGGGTAGTCTTGTCTGATGTGTTGTTGCGAATGATGAGGTTGGAAGTTTTTCTATTTTTGTAATAGATAGTGAGATGCAGCTGGGTGTCAGAATTTGTGCACTTTAAGTTGTCGCGAATGATATGCTGCATGATTCTTTCGTCATCTTTATGGGCACTGCTCATAAAGTTGCGGTAGTAGAGCCTGATGGATTTCGCTTCTGGCGCCTTGTCACTACTGGTCTTTTTAGATGTTTTTTGAGGGGGAGCCCATCGCGACACCTTCTCGCTGTCGGTATAAGGTACCGTCTGGTCCTCTGAAAGGGGCCTCACTGGTACAGGCTTGAAGCAGCTGCTCAAGGATGGTGGCAGGCATTTTCAGAGGGCATTTCAGAGGGCCCCCTGGGCCCCCTCTTTGCTAACGCTTACAAGTCGGCGGTTGAGAACCTTGTCCTATGTGATCCTGATGTGCGCCCTAACATCTATTGCAGGTATGTAGATGATATATTCTGTTATGTGAGAGATGAGGATCATCTAAAAACCCTGATTTCTAAACTCGAACACAACAGTGTGCTCAAGTTCACACACGAGTTAAGTATTGATAAGAAGATCCCCTTTCTAGACGTAATGGTGTCCGATATTGATGGCAATTTTGTGACAGATGTCTACCGCAAGGCCACGAACGAAGGCCGAGTACTCAACGGAGAGAGTGAGTGCCCGGAGAGGTACAAACGCAGTGTTATAACTGCGTTTGTCAGGCGAGCAGTTCGTAACTGCTCCTCGCAAACTGCTCTTCACAGTGAGTTAAGGCGAATCCGTCAGATTCTTGTCAACAACGGATACTCTAACAAGGTTGTTGATGAGACTTTAAAAAAAACATCTAAAAAAGACCAGTAGTGACAAGGCGCCAGAAGCGAAATCCATCAGGCTCTACTACCGCAACTTTATGAGCAGTGCCCATAAAGATGACGAAAGAATCATGCAGAATATCATTCGCGACAACTTAAAGTGCACAAATTCTGACACCCAGCTGCATCTCACTATCTATTACAAAAATAGAAAAACTTCCAACCTCATCATTCGCAACAACACATCAGACAAGACTACCCCTCTGTCACGCACCAATGTACTTTATCAATTTAACTGCCCCTTAGGAGACTGTAGGCTCCTTGCCGCTAAGTACATCGGTGCCACGACAACATCCCTCTCACGACGCCTCACTCTACACAAAGCACCAGGCCACACCAGCTCCATCAAGAACCACGTAGAACAACACCACCAAACACAGCTCACCAGAAAAATCCTCACCGACAACACATTTACGCACAAGCATATCAATGATCATCTCAGAATATGGATCACAGAAGCACTTTACATCCGCGAACACAACCCTGAACTAAACACGCAACTCGATCAAACTGAGAAGCTCCATCTGTGGAATACATGACAACTGTAAACTAAGAAAAGAAAAAATTGTGAAAGACTTTAGGCCTCATGTTTTTGTGTATGCTCAAAAAGAGGAAGTTAAAAGCTTTAGTCACGTTATCATATATTCATACATATTGTGAGCTTCATTCTTCATACAACCGATCATCTTTTGAAATCCGCTCGACCCTGCCACGACTTTTATATAATATGTGTTTTTGTATGTAATATTATTATGTGGTTATGTCATTAATGTCTCGATAATGATCGCTGAAAGCCTTCGATAATATATATATATATATATATATATATATATATATATATATATATATATATATATATATATATATATATAGCCACAGGGCGTTGCCACTGGGGACCTGGGGAAGGACTGGGCCCCCTCTTTTGGAGAGAAAGTGAGAAGGACGCCAGATCTTTTGGCCGAAAATAGCATTGAATATGCAGGGTCTAACTGATGTAGGTAGTGTTTTATCACCATCCCCCCACTCGAACATCTAGGGCGACGCCAATGGCGGGGCGGGGGCCCGGCTGCAGTCACAGGGGGCCCGGGTAAAACACAGGGGGAATGCTCTGCAATTGCTGAGAATGGGGGCTCGGGTTCGGCAGTGGGTCAGGGGTAAATTCTGAGAGGTCCAGTCGCACACTCAGAGGCTCTAAGTGGACTACAAAGGGACCCGGGTACGCTACATTTAAGTGACATTTTGAAGGCAATTTGCGGGGCTGGGGTACAGCCGTAGCCGCCGGGCCCCTTTGCGGGGGGGGCAGTGGCTGTGGCGAGGGGCGTTTCTTTTCATTGCTTAAGGTGAGCCCAAGGCGAGGACGATCGCCTTATCGCCCCCCCTCACCTGGATTCGTACCTCGTGCTGGCAGTGGTGAAATGTCGTATTTTTCATCGATAAGTCCGCCATATTGAACTTATGATCTGTATACTGACCTCGATTTATAAACAACGGGCAGGGGTGCAGCCAGAGCTTTAGTATGGGGGAGCACACCAACTTTGAAGGGCACCCCGGGAAAAGGGCACTTTTTAACGTAACCTAAAAAACTTACTATATCTTTGTTTATATCACTTTTTGGGCATCTTTGGCTCAATAAAAATACAAATAAATCATTGAAGGAGAAGGAAAACTCTATTAAACCGAAAAAAATCATCAAAATGCCATGGAAGTAGCTGAAACACGACTGTTTGGATATATTTAAGGGCAAATCAGTCAACTCATGCAAGTACTTAACATCAGAGAAATCAGCGGAGCACGTGATATCTGTTACCATGTGCAAGTTAAGGCATATTGGAGTCGAAAATTTATTTGTTAAGCCCATTGGTTTTGTCGTAACGAGTGAGCCCTGGCTGAACGCGGATAAAGTTTCTTGCCTCCCACAATCGCCGTGGGACGAGGAGTGGCATAGTGTCTTTGGAAGAACAGAATTTTTGCTGCCGGAATAATTTAGGAGATACCTTTTGAACGCGCTTATTAAGTTCCACATTCTCAAGGATCGGTCCCAGTTAAGAGTAAAGAAGAGGTGAATGGGGTGGTTTGGATGGGGATGGTGGGACAGGGCTGAAAATTGTGAAAACTAGTTCTTCATTTAAATTAATTAATAGAAATCCTGGTTTAGGGGACTGTCCTCTGAACTGAGGGGCACATGCCTTTTTATCATCACTTCCCAGAATCCACCAGTATAATAAGTAATTTATATAACCAGGGGTGCCTAGCCATCACAAGCCGTTTTAGAGATTCCTCATTCCTCGTTAGCTCCGTTTTACAAGGGGAGTTTCCATCGTGTTCTTATTCCCCATCTATCCCAGGGACTAGACTAGCTCATTGGCCCCATAGATGAGGTCATCAGACTAGCTCAATGGGCCACAAATAGGCTCATAGGGCTTTAAACCAGTTCAAGAAGCCCCAGAACAGTTTAAGGCGCCAGATCACCTCAGGGGGCCTCAAGCCAACATTAGGGGCTCTCACAAGCTCAGCGCCCAGACCAGCTCAGGGTACCCTCAGAACCCAGATCCGCTCTTGGGCCCCAGATAAGCTCTTGGGGCCCCAGATCAGTTCAGGGGCCTCAAGTCAGATCAGGGGGCAAGATCAAGTCAGGGGCACCAAATCAGCTCAGTGATCCCTAACCAGCTAGGGGCCCAATCAGTTCAGGAGCCCCAGAGCTGCTCAGGGGACACCAGATCGCCCCATAGGGCACCAGATCAGCTTCGGGGACAAACAATCAGATCAGTGGTCCCCGACCAGCTCGGGCCCCAGATCAGCTCGGGAATACCAGATCAAGTCAGGAGGCACTTAATCAGCTCAGGAACCCCATACCATCTCAGGGGCCCTCACCAGCCCCTGTGGGCCCAGCTCAGCTCAGGGCCTGGGAGCTGCTCAGGAAATCACGTAATTAACCCAGGAGGCCCGGGTCAGCTTACAGGGCACCGCATTAGCCATGGAGCACCAGACTAGCTCAGAGGGAATCAGATGGGCTCAGGAGACACAATGATGACTCAGGAGGCACCAGATCGACTCAGGGGGTATTAGTTAAGTTCAGGGGGCAGTATATCTGCTCAAGGTGCACCAGATCGATCAGATCAGGGGGCAAGTTCAAGTCAGGGGCACTAAATCAGCTCAGGGATCCCTCACCAGCTCGGGGCCCAATCAGTTCAAAAGCCCCAGAGCTGTTCATCAGGGGACACCAGATGCCCATAGGGCACCAGATCAGCTTCGGGTACAAAGAATCAGATCAGTGGTCCCCGGCCAGCTCGGGAATACCAGATCAAGTCAAGAGGCACTTAATCAGCTCAGGAGCCCCATACCATCTCAGGGGCCCTCATCAGCCTCTGTGGGCCCAGCTCAGCTCAGGACTTTAGAGCTGCTCATGAAATCACGTAAGGAGGCCCAGGTCAGCTGAAAGGGCACCAGATTAGCTCAGGGAGCACCAGACTAGCTCAGAGGGCATCAGATGGACTCAGGAGGCACCAGATCGAATCAGGGGCATTAGTGCAGCTCAGGTGGCATCAGATCAATCCGCTCGGGGACCCAGATCAGCTCCCAGTCTCCAGGCTATGGCAGGGGCCTAAATCAGCTCAGGGAGCAACATAACAGCTCAGGGGAACACAAGATGGGCTCAGTGCCCACCAAACCAGCTCAGAGGGCACCAGACCATCTAAGGAGACATTAATAATCAGCTGAGGGAGCACCTAGTCAGCTGAAGAGGCACCATATTGACTTAGGATACAGTAGATAAACTTGGGGAGGCATGAGATCAGCTCGGGGGCACGAATCAGCTCCAGGGGCACTATATTAGCTACTAGGGCATCAAGCAAGCTCGGAGGCATTAGACTTAATCAGAGGGCATTATATAGGTTCAGAAGGCACAATTATTTGCTCAGTGGGGCACTCGATTTACTCAGGGGCACCAGATCAGCTTAGAGGGCAAGTAATCAGCTCAAGGGGCCAAGACCAGCTGAGAGGCCACGAGATGAGCTCAAGGGGAACCAGATTAGCTTCACCCGTACAATTATTGGCGACGATGAGGCATTGGGTGGACACCTACCAGGTGCCCATACTCTTCCCGGGTGCTTATAATAATAATTTTTTTGGGGCTTATCGACGCACCAACTGCCAGGGTCATATGGCGTCGCCAACTCTTTCCCTGTTGGAAGGGTTTCTCGGGAGCCAGCTTACTCCTTGTTCAGGAAGCCGCCGGGCCTTGAACCCGGGTCGGCTGCGTGGCGACAGCTACGCTGACCACTCCACTACCGCCCCTTCCCGGGTGCTTAAAAAGGCGACAGAATGTCATAGCTGACCGAAAAAGGTATTAAATGGTCCAACAAATCGCTACATGCGGTCCAGTTACATTTCGTTTAAACGGCGTAGGGCACTAAATTTCGAGCGGCACGGCCCAAATTGGGTACACCACCTGGACATCAAAAGGGCACCCCGGCAGTGATGGGGGCACGTGCCCCCTGTGCCCCCCTGGCTGCACCCCTGGGCAGTAGATAAACTCCGGGAGGCATTAAATAAGCTCAGGAGGCCCCAATCAGCTCAAGGGGCACTAAAACAGCTAATAGGGCACCAGGCAAGCTCGGAGGCATCAGACTAACTTATAGAGTATTATATAGGTTCAGAAGGCTCAATTATTTTCTCAGGGGGGCACCAGATTGACTACAAGGGCACCAGATCAGCTCAGAGGGCACATGATTAGCTCCAGGGGGCACCAGATGAGCTCCGCTCGTACGATTATTGGCGACGATGAGGCATTATCTGGAAACGGATTATGTGCCCATACTCTTCCCGGGTGCTTGGAAAGGCAACAGAATTCCCTAGCTGACCAAAAGAGGCACTGAATTGTCAAACAATAGTTTAAATCGCTAAATGTACTCTAGTTCCATCTAGGTTCAACGGCCTAGGGCACTAAATTTCGAGCGGCATGGCCCAAACGGGGTACATCACCTGGCAATCAAAAGGGCACCCGGCACCGACGGGGGCACATGCCCCCTGTGCCCCCTGGCTGCACCTCTGGACAGTAAACTCCGGGAGGCATTAAATAAGTTCAGGGGGCCCGGATCAGCCCAAGGGACACTAAAACAGCTAATAGGACACCCGGCAAGCTCGGAGGCATCAGACTAACTCAGAGAGCATTATATAGGTTCAGAAGGCACAATTATTTTCTCAGGGGGGCACCAAATTGACTACGAGGGCATCAGATCAGCTCAGGGGGCATATGATCAGCTCCAGGGGCCAACACCAGCGCTCAGGGGCACCAGATGAGCTCAAGGGGCACCAGATTAGCTCCGCCCGTACGATTATTGGCGACGATGAGGCATTTTCTGGAAACAGATTATGTGCCTATACTCCTCCCGGGTGCTTGGACAGGCGACAGAATGCCCTAACTGACCAAAAAAGGCACTTAACACGCGCATTGACGGGGGCGGGTACCCGCCCCCTCGGGTTTTTCGGAGATAGTAGAAAAACAGCGGCGCGTAGCGCCGCCGTACTTGGTATACCTTTTCCCTCATCATTTTTACAACTTCTGTGAAAATATTAAGGTTAGGTCATCTCAGGTCAGGTCACCAGTACAGGTCAAGTGACCCGACCTCAAAAAAAGTTTAAGACAGCATAAGTCGAAGGAGGGTGAACTTATCCGATTGAAACTCATATCACATAATGGCCCCACCGAGTTCTCTAAAATATGTTCCGGTATTTTTGATATCGATGACCTAAGGTCAGGTACGAGGCATGACCTCTCCATTGGAAATACATAGGAAAAATGGTTTTTACGGAATAACTCAGTAACAGATGGTGATAGAGTATTTATTTTAGCTGCTTTAGACTCGCCTAGGCTTTGCGGTTCTAATGATATGCATTTTATATAATTTGACCCTGACCTGACCTCAGGTCAGGTCAAATCTTTGATTTGACCTAGAAAGGTCAAATTATATATCATTCGATTCGGCTTGCTAAGAGGATTCATATAGTTCAATTCGTTTTGCTCTATCTTTACTTGTTCAGATGTAATGGCCGAAAAACTGAATTTACATGTTATCCCTATGACGGGCATGTTTTGACCTCTCGTGACCTTAAATGTGACCTGAGAAAAAAATGGTTCAAATGTTTTCGATGGAGAAGTGGATGGGCAGCCTAACGCCGTTTACCGTTTTTCGCTACCTACCGTGGTTCTCGAGATCTTAGGGGGGCGGGTACCCGCCCCCGTCAATGCGACAATAGTTTAAATCGCTAAATGCAGTCTAGTTCCATCTAGGCTCAACGGCGTAGGGCACTAAAATTCGAGCGGCACGGCCCAAATAGGGTACACCACCTGAAAATCAAAAGGGCACCCCGGCACCGATGGGGGGGGCACGTGCCCCTATGCCCCCCTGGCTGTGCCCCTGACCACGGGAGAAGAAAAAAACAAGTTGATGACCATGATCTCTCTAGCTAAAAATACGATACAATCATATTTCCATCAAAGTACAAATATGTAGGTACAATCAATCCAAGTACAGTACAAGGATAGGCTGGACAGCAAGGGGAGAAGCGGAACAACTTGTCCCAGTTCTCCCCAACCCGCCATTTTTCAGAATTGCGATGTCAGCAAAATTAAAACCCCTTTCGTTGTTCGAAGCTGGGACAGATCGATGGAGAGTGCGACACCAACTTTATTGCACCAAAATAAAGAACTTTTCGGTTGCATATTTAACAGAACATCCACTCAAGAAAACGTAAAAATTAACTTTTAAGGAGCACTCACCTCCCGCTTCCAGCACCCGCCGGAAAAGGAAGTTGACGCCCTAGTGATGTGCAGCGGCACGTATAGTGCAGAAATCAGCTGAAAATTATAATTTTGGCTCACTCGTGGATTCAATAATGGGGGTGTCCCACTTCTCCTGCGTCCCAGTTCTCATCACTCTCTCCTACATGTACGAGTCGTGATCAATCCTCTGAATGCGGAACTGCGGTGGGTAGTTCAAGCTCAGAATTGAAGCAGAAAGGAAATGGCGCGATTCCACCCACGTGTAGTAAAAACATACCTTCCTCCATCATAGAAACACACCCAAACAAAAATCAGAAGAATAAATACCTTCACCTAGGGTAGTTTAATCATTCAAGAGCTTGTTTTAATCTATTGGCAGGATTGTTTCACCACAGGAGAGTGAAACTATTCTTGGGGCAGTTTGTGAGTTCCATAGAAATACTCTGAGGTGATACATTTACACCTTTGAATTTTCAGTAAGAATGGAACTGCACTGTGCTAAAATGAAATAGTGATTAATTTACCACATGCGTGTAATATTACACCTTTTCTTTTAATATTAAGCTGGATGTCGGAATATATTTACCAAGAATTCTAAACAAATTCTTGATAATGGGATAATTTTAGGAGCAGACAAATTGAAATTCTACGCTTGAGGTGTTGTTTTTTTCAGTGTAAGTGTTGTAGCTTAATTAGGTCAAAAGTTATCGTCAAAATGTTGTTTTTGACCTCTGGTGACCTCTGATGATCTCAGATAGGTCAAAGGGCAATATCGCCCCTGGGATCCATGAAAGGGTGTCCAAGAACGCTTGTCCGAGCAAATTGAGCATTTACGATTATTTTGTGACTTTTAGCTCATAAGACAGCTTTTCCCATGCCTTTTCCATGGAAGAAGTTACCTGATGACCTGACCTCAGGTCACCAAATCGAAAAAATCCCGAAGATGAATTTTGTAGAATCTGGCGGGGTCATGAAGTGTCGAAAGTTGTAAATCGATCGGCTTAGAAATGTAGCTATGGTATAGCTCAAGTTAAAGTGAGGTGACCTTGGTTGACATCGCCTGGTGACCTGACCTAGGATGACCCGGGGTAATACATTTCAGGGATGATGGGAAAATAATGGGGTAAGAGGTAGAACCCTCAACCGCGGTCCTTCCCCACGTTGTTTTTCTGTTGTTCCGAAAAAATGTTAGGGGCACCATTGATTTCATTATTCTAGGTGGGACGAGGGTTAAGGAAGATTTTTGGATTGTGAGGCTTTGTGTCGCGTTCCCCTGGACGTAGCTTGAATTTACAACATGTTATGACCTCAGTTCGGCTTTTATAGCCTTTTGTAATCTCTGGTGGCATTTTCACACGTGTTTAAACTTGACTTATGGTAATCTCGTAGTGAATTTTGCTGGGGATGGGGTGGCTTAGTGGAGAGCACCCTTGTCTTCTAAGCCACCGGTCCCGGGTTCAAGTCACGGCGGAGCCTCTGAATAAGTCGATCTGATCACCAAAATCCCGTCCAACAGGGTGAGAGTTGGCCACAGCGTATGACTCTGGCAGTTGGTGCGTCGTGAAACCCCAACAATTATTATTAGTGAATTTTGCTCAGCATACTCATTATTTTAGCTCTTTTATAATGAAGAAGTTTTAGGCACAAAAACAAATCATTGGTGACTTTTAGTGGTGCATTGCATTGCATGGGACTGGTTCAGAGCTCAAAAGTATTCCTTAGAAGTGAAAGTAACTAGTTCAGAGTACACATCATTTAAATGGACTATTCACAAGCCATTCTTAATCATTTACGCCAATTTAGTGAGTTTCTAATCCTCTGTCACTGCTTACACTCCCTTCAAGGTCAAATTAGTTCAAAGGTTGAAAAAGGTCAAGTCCGTTTTGGAAGAAAAACGTCTTGTTCAGTGTCATTTTCATGCAAATCGGCTATTCATAAGAAAGCTCGCATCAGTTACGCCAAATGCCTGCTTCATCATGAGTTATTGCTTACTCCCCCTTCAAGGTCAAATAAGGTCGAATTTCGAAAAAGCTCAAGACCATGTAATATGCAAACCAACTAGTTTAGTGTCCAGATCATTCAAATTGACTATTCATAAACCATTCTGCATCATTTACTCCAAGTAAGTTTGCTTCTTCAATTGTTATTGCTTACCCTCTTTCAAGGCAAAAAAAGGTCACAGGTCGAAAAAGGTTAAGCCCGTATCGGGCGCAAGTCAAATAATTCGGTGTTCATCTCATTTAGAAATACCGAATTGAAAAACGCATCTGTAGTCGTTATTTGACACAGAGTTATCACTGAGGTCACGCAGGGTCAAGTAAAAGTCATTGAATGTCAGAAAATGTCATAAAAGGTCTAACCTGATACAAATGAACCTCGAAAGCTGGAAGAAAATGTTCTGGGATAGTTCATGAGCAAATGATGCAAAAGAACGGTAAGAGTCTGGAGCATTCACGTGAAAACGGGTACAGGCGACCAAATGACCCCAACATACTTCCACTCTTAAGGTCATAGCTCCGTGACCTTGAAGGGTAGGAACAATTATTTGCAAGATGTCCGCAATGAATGCGTCAGAGGCTATACAACATTTCAAGACTCTAACTTAAGAAGCTCGTTTTCAATTCTTGAAAAACCTGAAGGGGGTTGCAACACCCCTCCCCCCTGTACGTGTAAGGGTTAACACCCCCTATGGCGTTGACGGGAAATAAATTGGTTGAAAAGTCCATGGTGCCCCTTTTAAATTCGGACGTTCCGTCGCCACTGGCATTAACCATACCGTGAGTTACCAGGGTACAGCTCCATAGTGACACCTAGTGTCATGTTTCGGAAGTAAGAAGTAGTATATTTAGTGCGAAAGCCATATTTTTTAGTACTTTGCCTAAAAGAGTATTTCCAAAGGTAAAAAAGTTTTTACACGAATTTATAAATTTCACTGTACTGTGGGTAAAGGTCATCGTTCAAAAACTAGGTCACGAGGTCATGACAACAATTTTGCAAAAAATATAAAAATCGAACATAGCCAAATTGAAATATGCTAAATGTTGAACAAAAATGTAAAATATCGTTACAACCCCTAAAAAATGGCAGAACTATAGGCTTTCAAAACAATGCCTACATGGTGACCCACGAAAAATGCCGGAGGCTATATCTGCCATACCAAATTTTCAAATAATTTTTTTGGCGCCATGGTTAGATTCTGCACCTTTGAAACCCCCTTAGCACCAGTGTTGGAGAGAATAAAAATAGAAGGGTTTTATTTTACGAAATTTTTGGTCGATTTATGGTGGAATGACCCAGCTGCACATATCCATAAACTCCAGCGGGATTAAATGGTTTTTGGTTTAATGAAATTGCAAAATATATGTGCATCTATTCTTACACTTAGTTTTTTAATTTTTATGGAAAACAATAGGATGCAATATTGAATATCCATGGGGGATCCAGGTTTAAGCAAGGCCATGATCAAGGTCACGATCACGATCATCAAGATCAAGATCAACACCATACAACAGATACAACAGATCATGATCTTGCAGGCGCCGGAAATATGTTATTTTGATGGCACCATAAAGATCTTTTTGTCTTGAGATGTTTTGGATTGAAAAATGCGCTCCCCCAGATTTCAAGACTTAACATTCCCATAAAGTTATTTTTAGACTTTTGATAAAATGGAACATCGCCCTTAAAGGGAGGTTTAGGTATAGGGCCGGTTCTTTTAGGGAAATATCTTCAAAGCAATGGTGCCTATCTTTACCACTTTTGTCGTTACTGATGCATTCTAACTGGATGCATTAATTGATACACGCAAATGTTTCATCAGGTCCTAAATTGTCGAAAAGTGCACAAAAAGACGGAAAAATCGTCTCAGAAAAGGCAAAGTAGTTTTCGGTCCATGATGTTCGAACTATAAATATTATCCAGATGTCAAGGACCTGCGTTTAAATATCCTATTCAAGTATGTTATTTGAGACAGAAACTGCAGGGATGCAGACCCCAGCTTCAGAGATGTTTGTAAAAACAGCTGGCTCAACCTGCCAATCTGTCTGGAATTCGCGGCGCGTGTGAGTTTGTGTCACCCTTGAAGAGGGCACGTGCCCATATCTAAAAAGAAAGGCAAAGCTTTCGAAGCATTGACTAAACATTATATGCCATGCACTATTTTGCAGTCAGAAATAAAAGCAGGATTTTCTATTCATCCGTTGATTTCCAGAACATTTGCGATTTTCTATTCATCCGTTGATTTCCCAGAACATTTGCGTCACATAATTGACTCAGCCAAAGAATGCGTATTCTGTATTCATACGGAAGACCGAAAAGCTGCTTCAGCCGGAGCTGAAAGCACCAAGGTTCCTGACAAAGGCGTAGAAACGGAGGAAGGCGCCACTACCCCTTGTCCCCCTTTTCTGCAGTGGGCCCCGCAACGGATATAAGAATATCAGCCAATGTGATATAAAACAAGAGACCCACACGGACCCGATATGTTATCAGGGAAAGTTCCAGTTCCGTCCAATCCCCTGGACGAGGAGCGCTTCGTGAAAAAGGCCTAAAGCAACTAGGCAACAAGTGCTTCCAGATGGGCCCCGAAAACTGGATCCAGTGCCCATATCTAAAAACTCCAGCCCAGACAATTTCCAATACAGATCACGAATTCGGACATGCATCCCACACCAAACGCCGAGCAAAAGCCTTCCCTCGGACATCGACAGGCGCGACGAGACCGGCCACCTTCCACCAAGAAGTAGGAAAAAAAACACCACGGGGCTATTGAAGGAAAGGAAACGGCGGGCAAAACATAACATTTATGGAAACATCTAATGTAGGTCAGTGTGCTTGGGTCAGTCAGCTGTCTGGGTTCTGTTGTGTCCTGCATGCTGGTTGTCCGAAGTCAATCACAAAGTAGGAGTGTACAAAAAGTGTTGTGCGTAGTTATTCCTATTTTATACAAAAACATGGCAATGATTTGGATACCGTGTGGTGTTCGGAGAAATCATAATGTGTATAAATACAGAATCGTCTGACAGACCTGTCCTATTTCTCTGCTGGGGCGTGCAAAATTACCTCCCTCAGTAAGTTAATAATGATAACTGGCTCCTAGTAGAATGTAAATACGTGTTGTGGGTTCGTGTTAACTTTTCCAACTGAATTCACGGCTTGAAGCATTTAGACGTAGGGTAAGTCCGTGCAAGAGCACGCGCTTTGCTTTCTAAGGGCTTTCACTTTTCTCATATACCTATGTCTAACAGCTAAAATTTGTATATGGTTGTTTAGCCAATAGAATTGTCTATTTATGGTTAATGTTTCAACTCGATGTCTCTGAAAGGAACTCGCCACGTGTCCATCAAAAATAAAAAGTAACGTACGTACTCTTGCCGGAGTGGGTCGGTAAGAGTACGCAAAAGACGAGGCTGGAGTACGCATTGATGTCCCGCTGTGCTTTCGGTGCATGATAGGCCATGTTGTGAAGCTTTTTATCACCATACTAGGCGATTGCAGTATTTTATATAGTTCTAAATATACAAGAAGTATGTTACAAATTTTTGGTTTTCAAAACATGAATTACGGACTCAGTCCCGAGCGAAAATAAATTTCCCTATCTTTTAAGCATGCGCACTCTTGCACAATGGTCCACTGCGTACTCTTGCGGAACACGCTCCCTTGGGAAGAAGTCTTCATAAACATGTTGGCAGGCGTTTTGGCGTGAGCTCCAATCCTGCAGCACAGTCCCAGCTCAGCCTTCTTACTGATGACAGACAGAAATACAATAGTTTTGATAATAGAATCACGGTTTACAAGTTTACATAGCAAAGAAATATTACACAAAGGGTGTCCAGAAACTTATCTTGCTCTGTACTCCCGCGGAAGGAACAGGAGCACATTGAACTTTTTTAGCAACCAAGGCACTGACCTGCTTTTTTATACCAGGGTATCCACCATCTCAGTGGTTGCTAAGTAACCAAAACAGCTGCTGCTTACTCTTACCTCCTGCGTACTCTTACCCGCCCTTGCCCTACACCTTTCATATCGGGCTTTTCGGCTAATCCATAACGAAAAATATAATAAACGTTGAAAAATTCCGGGATTTACAAAGCTCAAACTGCTCAAGTCATGTTGCGTCGCCACCAGCTGCTGCTCCTTTGCTGCTTAAGCATGCGCAGCCTCATCTGTGACCTACACGCTCTGCGGCTTAAAACTACCACCGAGCTGATTTTGATGTACTCCGAGCGGCTTTAAGAGTAGCACCCTGACATGTGTTGGACAGTGTGGATATTGACGAAGCTGTATCGTTCCTTAATTCTCTTATTGAGGTCGCCATTCGTGACCATATATGTTATATATGTTATATATGGTATATTACCATTAGTTGTTCCCAAAAAACGTTACCGGCCGTTGTTCAGTGCAAAGGCCAGGGGTGCACTGAGAATGAAGCAGGCTGCCTTTGAACGAATGAAGCGCCAGTACGTGTGTAGGCGGACTTCGCTGACAAGCGCATTGTCTTTAAACACTTGTCTAGTCAGGGCTACTCATAGTACCTGAAATGTCCCGTTCTATACTGTGTAACCAGCCCGAAAGCTCTTTTCGACTTTTATGAAATGTTTTAAGCAGACGAAAGGAGTTCCAGTTTTAGAAAGTAATGCCGTAAAATTTTCTGACGACACAGACAAGGCTAACCTAGTGAACCATACCTTTCTTCTAAATTATCGGACCTTAATCCTGCATCTTTTTCTGACATACCTTTCAGCGTTGACGATCTTTTGAATGTGCCTTATGACCAAGGAAGCTGTACGTCGTTTGCCACAAGAATTCGTCGTGACCAAAGCCTGCCGTCCTGATGTGCTGTAGGACTGGCTAGCCCTCTGCGCAAACTTTTCGGCATATCTCTCAACTGTGGAATATTTCCTGAGCAATGGGCAGAAACACATTTTGTTCTGATTTAAAAAAAGTCACGAAACATTTCTGAAAACTACCGATGTATTCCATTGCTGTCTCTTTAGGCCCAAACTTTTGAAAAATAATGTGCATCTAGATATATCAGTACGTCCGGCCTCACTATTCTCCATGTCATCATGGATTCATGCCACATCAATCTTGTCAATCTAATCTGAAATATTTTCTGGCACACGGGTGAAGATGTATTTCTGAAGGCAGTTAACTGGACAAGGTGTGTGTACCAGAGTTGTGCGTTTCAGAATTTTCTTGAGTCGACTCATCATCATCATCATAATTGGTGGTTTAGGGCGCGCCGACAACAAAGGTCATGTGGCGCCCATTGTTGAGTCGACTCAACTCAACTCATGTGCTGAGAGTGGTCGACTCAACTCTGACTCAACTCATTGTCACGAGTTTTTTTTATATAAATTTTGTTCAAGTTGTTCCTGGTAAGGCTGCTGGAGTCGGAGTCTCACTAAAGTCATCAAGGGACTTGTCACGGAGACCCCGACCCCACCACCCGAACGAGCAACTCCCTCAATGGAGGGTTAATTTAGAAGCCAAAGTTTAACGTCCCACAAAGCACAGGGACGGCCGCCCCGCTCAGGTCACCCTCTCACCAGTCAGTTGCCAGCCGACCTGTACGTCGGGTAAACTATTGAGCGCCGGAGCGTCTCAGGGGAACCGATCCCAAGCCTGGACATGCACTGCCACTGCATGCTTCTGAGCAGCGGGCCGGAGCCCAACGCTCTACCAACTGAGCTACCGGGGCGGCAAGTTCACTGAGCCGACTCAACTCCGACTCAAGGTTAAATCCTTCCGACTCAACTCTGACTCGACTCAACTCACGACTCAACTCAATTCAAACTTCGACTCAGTTTCAAAATATATAAATATGTAAATAATAAAAATTAATAAATCAATAAACCCGTCGACGACAAGCTGTACCGAAAGTCATACAGGAAACTGAAGATTAATAGATGAAAAATTAAGAAGTCAGCTCTCAAATATTGGTATTATTATAGCCAGGAGACATAGATATCTTTTAATTCTTTCAGACCGTCACTGCCAGATAAAGCTGCCACACCATGTTGCAATAATTTATAAAATGAACCTTGCATGTTTAACCAGGTACATGGAATGGAAAGGAAGTTAAAAGGGTTAAGGCTACAACATCATAGGTAAATAATTGCACCTCCATACTATCAGAAAAGGCCCAAGCTAAGAAAACATGATATAAACTGTATTTTCAGGGATAATGAAGGTATTGCTTTTTGTTTCTGTTAAAGAAGGATGCTAGATAATTTTGCTAAATGAAGCATTCCTATGCCATGAGCTTAACCAGAATCTAAGCTATAATTACTTAAGTACCTAGTTGCAACTGCAAATTCTAAGAACTACAGGAAAACCAAGGAAATAGTATACCATATCAATATATACAAAGGACAATAGAAATGGAAATTTTAACAGTGTGTTGCATTTAATACATTCATATTTTTAAACTATTACAATTTTCAGTTTGAAAACCTCAAATACAGCACGTACCTATCGTTTTTCAAAATGGGAGCACGGGTTCATAGAAAATTGCCAATTTAGGGTTTTCCAAATAAAATACGGAGAACGATCAGACAAACCCAGTACCTAGAATTAATTCGCCTGATTGCAACAATGGTATTTAAATATTTTTTATCAAATCAGAGTTCAAGCTTTTCTATGCTGACAGTAAGAGCTTCTTTTAATAAGAAAAATTAAAGGGAATGTGGAACTTTCATAACGGGATTTTAACCGAAATAGCCAAGTTGTAAAGCAAGTCGGGAAGCCCGGTACTCAATACATCATTTGTCTTAGAACTCGATATTTCCGTAGAAAAAGCTCAAACCTACCTGCAATGTACCCCTCATGTACCCTTAGCAGCAGGCCACAGTTGTCATGGCTGTTGGTGTGACGACATATGCTGACGTCACGATGAGCATCAGCCAATCGAAACCCTTGAAGCGTTTCTAGTATGGTAGTGGCTGCCAGATCATGACATCATCCACAGGCAGATATTTATTTATTTTCCAAGAAGAGTATTTTAAAAATCAAAATATTGAGCTTATTGTACATTTTTCAGAAACATAATGAGTGGTTTCATTATTTTCTGCTAAAAGTACGCCTAATTAAACTAGATTCCAGGACTCGACCAAGGTGCCACATACCCTTTAAAGTTATCACGTGGTTTGTACAATGTTTTACCCTGAGGCTACTTAAGCTTGAGCCTATACTTGGCTAAATTTGCTCTTCAAAGACAGCAATGGCGCACACTTGCCTGTGCTTATTCTTTTATTGGAGTGGTGGCACGTTAGAGTGTCTCTGCTAACCGTGAGTGGTGGTTGAAAACAATTAATACTAAATATTAATGATGAGGAGTTTTTGAGGTATCTGAAATGTATTTTGCAGTCGGTTCCACCTCTTAAACTGTATAAGACGAGGCCAGAGATACGGGTCTGTTTAATTTTTGAGTACATGTATTATTTGTGCCTAGGGATTTCTTCAGACCGGATGGGCCTTTAAAATAAGCATTAAACCGTAGAATTAAATTGATACATTGAAACAAATTAAGATTTTGTTAAGATGTTCCCTGGCCTCTCCCCTCGAATCCGGAAATGTAAAAAACGCTGAAGATTATATATTCGGGCACAGCCCTTCATCAGAATCGTGGAGTAAATATCAATAATTCTCAGTCCTAGTATAGCCAGACCTCGAATTGAGCTTCACACAAAAATGTCTTTTAGAATGAATCGTTAAAAATAAGATTGGATGTCGTGACAACAACCATATTGGTACCTCTAACCTAAAAGTAATGCCGACAATACGACAAACCTAGAGCAGTATTTGTGACAGTCTTTTCTATTATTTCAGCCAAACACTAGCTTTTGATTAACAGTGAAAAACTCGCTGAAGTACCTTAATCGGTTATTTGAATATTTCTGTTCTTCTTATTTACTATTTTTCCGTCGACTGCAGCTAAAATGCTAACCAAAAACTACCTATTAAGCACTAGTAGACGTGATACTAGATCGGTGTAAAGACTGCATACTTTCCCCTTTAAGATGATGCTATATTTTTACAATAAAAGCCTCCCTCGAATTATTTAGTTAAGATTGTACCTAGTGGTCAAGGTCAACTTTTTTTGTAATTGATAAACCCATTTTCCACAGCCTGCTCCTCTGGCCCAACGTTAAGTGTCGAAAGAGTATACGTGTGGCTGTAAAAAAACATGTGGAAAACAAAAAAACATGAAAAAAAACAAGTGGAGCCACCCGTACACCATCAGAGAACGCCACAGACGGAGCTCCCACCATCGTGCCAGCCGACCCTGCCGCTCCGACGTCATCATCATCATCTGGCGGGGCAACACCAAGAGCGCTGGGCAGCGGAGCATCGGGTACCAACTCTGTGGTGGACGACCCTGATGGGGGTGTGCGCCAACAGCGGGCAGGTCGCCTTCCAAACCTCTCCTTTAGATTTCCTGATACCGGTAAGACGTTTCCAGAACCTTCGAACAGGATCGTCGAGTGTAGCCTTCAAAAACTCAAAGATGATCTTCTGCGTACGTATAAAAGTCACAGAGTAGCTACCCATAATGTAACGGCTGAGCAACGTAATCTTGTCCATGAACTCGCAAAAAACGAAAATGTCATAGTTAAACAGAGCGACAAATGTAAGGGTTTTGTAATTCTAGACAAAGATGTCTATATAAACAAGGTTAACACTATCTTAGATGACCCGGAGAGCTATGAAAAGTTATGAAAGAATCCTGTTCAGAATGTGGAAGCCAAAACCAAACGTACGCTCAAAAGCGTTGCGAGGGGAAAACTGCCGGATAGGACAGTAACAGATCTAACCCCCGCGCATAGTAGAACCCCCGTATTTTATGGCTTACCGAAGGATCATAAACCATTAGTCCCTCTCAGACCAGTCATATCTGCCTGTGGAGGGCCCACAGAGAAAACTTCCTGTTTGCTTGAGAGAATACTTAATCAACTTCTCCAGTTTGTGCCTACGCATATTTGGGATACCAAAGACTTTCTGAGGAGACTCTCAAATCACACTCAATCAGAAGGCATACCAGCAGGTAGTATTTTCTTCAGCATAGACGTTGTCAATTTGTATGGAAACATACCCGTTCCTGAAGCTATCAAAGCGGTAGAAGCAAAGCTAGACAATCATTCACAGAATATTGATACTTTTGGCCTGACCAAAGACGACATTTCTAAACTTCTCGACCAGTGTTTGAGTGACAATGTTTTCTCATTTGGGGATCAGTACTACCGACAAAAATTAGGGTTAGCTATGGGGAATCCATGTGCACCTGCCTTGGCCATTCTGTTCTTAGATATGTTTGAAACCAATACGTTAGCTACATGTCCTGTCAAACCAGAGTTCTTGGTAAGGTACATTGACGATTATGCAGGTATCTTCTCGCATGGGCAGGAAGCTTTGGATGACTTCCTTAGCTATATGAACAGTAGACATCCACACCTAAAATTTACCATGGAGCACACGGGTAGTGGGAGTGGGGTGCCCTATTTGGATACGTTAGTCACAGCAGAAACACACGGCCAAAACACTAAGATAGAGACAAAGCTCTACATCAAACCAACCAACTCGGGAATCATCCTCCATAGTACATCTGCCCATCCCACGTCTACAAAACACAATATTATCCGAAACATGTTCCACAGGGCTATGGATAACTCATCGGGCCCAGAGAAAGAGAGAAAAAGCGTAGATAAGATTTGGAATCTGCTTCTAAAAAATGGGTATCATGCAGGGCTTCTCAGGCGTTTGTTGAGGGAGGTTAGACTAGCTAGGACAGGTAACGGAAGATGCAAGAAAAAGAAAGAAGGCTCAGATTCTTATGATGGGTTCTTGACTTTGCCGTACGTAGACGAACAGCTACTCTGTAAAATAAAAAAGGTCGTAAAGAAATCTAACCTGAAAGTACATATAGCCTGGAAGAATAACAAGAAACTTAAGTCGTCATTGGTTAGGTCGGCCATTTCTAAGCCTAAATGTCCTGGGGGTCAGAGGTGTCATTTATGCAAGTCAGGTTTTAAAGGCGACTGCACACAGAAAAATTTAGTGTATCAAATAGACTGTAGACTGTGTAACCAGGATCAAAACAGGGCTCAATACGTAGGGGAGTCGATGAGGCCCGTCCGATTGCGATTTAACGAACATTTGCGGGACGCGAAAAATAAAACTAGGAACACACCTCTAGGAGATCATTTCCTCGAGAAACATGCAGCACAGGTCACTCAGGCTATATCAGAACCACTTGAGCTAAAAGTAGTTCATCGGGAACGTGAACATCCAGATAGAAAGATAGCCGAATCCATAATCATTCAGGATCGTCATCCCAGCCTTAACGTACAAGGTACGTCCTGGCCTATTATGCGGGTCTAGGTAGGCTATCACTTAACAGCAGTGGCTTAAGAGGTAAGGGAGGGATCAGCGTAAGTTTATGTGTTCTGGGGTAGGACTTCCTTACATTATTGATAGTGTTATTGATGCTAGACGTATATGCTTTTGACGTTTAACTTTCGGCCCGATTTACAGGCTGGGAAAAAGGGCTATGATGGTTGAATTAGTTTAGCTAGTCAGAAGTGATGGACTTAGGTCACAGGTAAGGCTCAGGTTTTTTTAGGTAATTTATCTTTGATGGTGCTTTTCTGCAACCAGATGTATACTCTTTCAACGCTTAACGTTGGGCCAGAGGTACAGGCTGGGAAAAAGGGTTTATTAATGATTGACCAGATTAACTAGCTCAAAGAGATGTTTTGATTTTAGGGGTACGTACTGGGGTTGGGGTTTTTGAAATATGCAACTAATTATTGATAATACTTTTCTGCAGCTAGACGTATAACCATTCGACACTTAATGTTGGGCTAGAGGTACAGGCTGAGGAAAAGTATTTACCAATGATTGTTCACATTAACTAGCTATAAAAGTTGCATTTGTTTAAGAGGTACATACTAAGGGCAAGGGTTGTTGAATAAGTATAATGTAAAATTTATAATGTTTTTTTACAGCCACACGTATACTCTTTCGACACTTAACGTTGGGCCAGAGGAGCAGGCTGTGGAAAATGGGTTTATCAATTACAAAAAAAAGTTGACCTTGACCACTAGGTACAATCTTAACTAAATAATTCGAGGGAGGCTTTTATTGTAAAAATATAGCATCATCTTAAAGGGGAAAGTATGCAGTCTTTACACCGATCTAGTATCACGTCTACTAGTGCTTAATAGGTAGTTTTTGGTTAGCATTTTAGCTGCAGTCGACGGAAAAATAGTAAATAAGAAGAACAGAAATATTCAAATAACCGATTAAGGTACTTCAGCGAGTTTTTCACTGTTAATCAAAAGCTAGTGTTTGGCTGAAATAATAGAAAAGACTGTCACAAATACTGCTCTAGGTTTGTCGTATTGTCGGCATTACTTTTAGGTTTTAGGTTAGAGGTACCAATATGGTTGTTGTCACGACATCCAATCTTATTTTTAACGATTCATTCTAAAAGGTATTTTTGTGTGAAGCTCAATTCGAGGTCTGGCTATACTAGGACTGAGAATTATTGATATTTACTCCACGATTCTGATGAAGGGCTGTGCCCGAATATATAATCTTCAGTGTTTTTACATTTCCGGATTCGAGGGGAGAGGCCAGGGAACATCTTAACAACTCATCATCATGCTCCTCGCCGCAGCACTTCAAAACTTATCAAATTAAGATTTTGATTGAAACAATTGGAAAACTTGGGGAAAGGTATTTAAAGAAGGTTAAAGAAGGTTTACAAAATGTAGGCAAATTCAAACACTTTTACTTCACATCATGTTTACCTGTTGAGCCAACTTTTTCGCCAACTCATTTGACTCGCTGTCTTCACAATTCAACTCAACACATTGATGTGGTGTGAGCTGATTCAACTCAACTCAACTCACCTGCCTAATGTTTTCGACTCAACTCAACTCAACACAAAGTCGAATGAGTCAGAATTTGAGTTAAACTCCAACTTCGACTCGCGAGTCGCACAACTATGGTATGTACACGGATTTCTCGATCGCATTCCGAAGTGTTAATCATCGGCTTTTAATGAACAAACTGTAGCACGTGTGTGGTATTTACAATTTTGCGTTGAGATGGTTGACCTCTTATCTTGGCAGACGTAAACAGAGAGTAGTGCTGAACGGCAAAGTATCGGAATGGACTCGTGTAGCTTCAGGCACACCAGAAGCAGGGGTGATCTCACCGTTGTTATTCTCGCTATTTGTAAACGACCTGCCACACGTAGTTTCTGCCAGGCGTTTGCTTTTCGTCGGCGATCTCAAAATTTTCCATCAAATGAAATCGCAGGATGATATTAACACTTTCCAGAGAGACCTGGTCGCAGGGACAGGCTGGGCTGCTGCCTGCAAGATAAAACTGAATTTATCAAAACGCAAGTCTTTCAAAATCTCTTTCAAACGTAATCTCATGCATTGGGCATAAAGAATCAATGGAACAAGTTTGGGAACGTTTCCTCCATGAAATATTTAAGAGCCATTTTGAACAAGCTTAATTTTCCGATAATATCAGCTCGTTCGTTTCCAAAGCAAACAGATCACCCAAGTGTTAATCAGGACCTTCCAGACAGCCTCCTCTAAGCTGAATAATAAGGCCGCCATGGCGGATTTTAATGTTAATGCCCGCTTGATTTTGAAAACTGTTCAGTGGTTTGAGCTGGAGCTGCAAAATCTCACCTGGACCGTGTATAAAGAATTCAGCACAAGTTTCTTATGTGGCTTGCGAGCAATGTAGACCCAGCATGCCCATAGTTGATTTGCGATGAATTGATAAAGTTTTATGATGTTCGTATTTTACTGGTGAGGCGTGTGCAGAATGACATCTCATTCACATGCAAGGTTTCAGAGTTCTGTCTCATGATCTCTTTTATAATGTTTCTTGCTTCATGCAGCATCTTCAACTACCAGGAATGCTAGTATAACTTTCTAAGATGTGCCTTTTGGTCGAATAAACACTGTACAGTCGACTGTGTTTGTGTGCGCTCCTCACGTTGTAATTTTTGTCTTAGCTTTTTCATCAACAAATGATATCTTCACCGATCCCACTGGACGGCTTCAGAAGCGTATCTGTTGCGACACCTCAATCAGCTATTCTAGGTCAGTGCCACAATTAGACTAGCTGTGCTTGTTAGGCTTCGAAATTGTTTTTAGTGCGCTTTTAGGAGCAGGCTGTTGGTGATAATGCGCTTTACCTTTCATTGGCTTCATCTATAATTGGGTATATACCAGTTGGGGATACATACGTTAACAGCCATTCAGTCATACAGAGACATGACAACCACAACTAGATCAAAATGGAATCTGTACCTCAATACATTAAGAAGATACTGGCAAGGGAATCTTAGCTTGCTCAGGTGACCTCAGATGACCCCTAAGGTGTTAGATGCTCAAACACTCGGTTTGATGGTCAGGAGCGTGCCAAAAATACTTCGTATGAAAACTTTCCAGCTTGATCCAGCCCGTAGTTACTGAAAAGGAGCCCTTTTATTTTTCCCATAGCCTTTTAATGGTGAGGTCAATAAATTTAGCCTATCCTATCTCAATAATATGCAAATTCGGGGATAGCACATTCATAAACCTAATGATCTCAGTACATTGTGAAAGCTAGGAAATGTTCGGTTGGCAAATGTTGCTTTCTGGCCGCTTCAAACTCGTGATTTTGGTTTTGGAAGTCGGGTCGTATGATCTTGAATAGTTCCTTGACCTGCCCTAACCTAACTGTAAAAAATGTGGTCACTTGCATGAAATAAGTTAAGGATCAGGTATCGTAAATTGCGCTGTTTTATATTTCTTTGTTTCTGTGTTAGCCAGGGAAACCCAGACAAGGTGGGTGGTGAATTTCGCTCCCTCCTCTATCGGAACGGGTGTAAAGGTATGTTGTTATTGTATACCAATTACTTTTTAATGGCCCTAAAGTAAGAGACCAGGTACCAGGTAAGATGATTACACCTATACTGGTCATTTTATTTATTTTTTTGTTGAAATTTTCACAAAAGATTTTTGGCGTTCATTTTTAATTGTAAAGCTTTATCCTCAAAAACTGTTAACTCATTCCAAATATAGCTGTAACACTTGAGATACACAGCTTTGAACGTTTTTGAACGTCATGATTTGTGCATCACTGTGACAGAGTAGCGAATAGTTGGAAGTCTACTTCGACCATATATCCGGATTTTAGGCTACCTGACCGGATACCTGACTTCATAGAAATCTGAGGAAGCGCCGAGTAAAATCACACTTTACTGGGTGAGTTGGCATGGAATGACCCGTATACATATAGGAATGGAATGCCCCGTCGAGTTTGGTTCCGCTTTGAAAGTGGCCGAGTTTTTCCCGAACTACAGTATGTCCAACACGTCGGCGCTTTTGCGTTGAGTCCCTGCCCTAAGAATGGCCCGGTGGTACACAACTTTGGAGAAGAATCAGACAGTAACCACGTTACCCACAAATAAGAAGAGAGACGAAAGGAATCACGCTGGAGCAATATTGGAGGGAGAAAATTTAGCGAAAATCAAGCCAAATCAAGCCAAGAAAATCGAGCCAATCAAGATGGGTTTTCTGTCGAACTTCAAGGAATATATTAGAACCTTAGAACCATGCAAAACTAGAAGCCATGAGCTACCAATAAACCGATAATGATAATTCAAACATCAAGAGAAATCTTGCAGCGTGAGCCACAGCAACCATTATTTAATTCGTTGGTCGTTTGCGGAAAAACGAATGTTTTCAGAACAGAAGTCAGCCAAAATGCTGCTCCATCACGCATCCGAGCCAGACACCAAGCACCGGAGAAGAGAAAGAGCCTCGCTGACGGGCTGCTTTTGCTCTCCGCGCTAAGGGTGCTTCATTATTCGTAAACGACAGGGCTTGCGACAATCCTTCTTTCCCGGTATTTTCAATCAAAATGGAAAATACATATCTAAATACCTTAATATCATATCCACAAAGAGGACCCATTCCCTCAGACAAATTGTTCATAGTTATGCATTTTCTCAGTAAATTGTTCCTACAAACTAGAAGCGGTGATTATACATAATATTATTTACTGTTATCTACATCAACGCCTACAATTACTGAGAAGAAAATACCAGCTGAGCTGTGTGGGCAAAATACCCATTTGTCTAGATATGATATTGACTGTTCTTCTTTTGAAGTCGTACATTTGTTAATCAACATGTCTAAACACTGCTTTATTCTACCTTCCCCCTGATTGCTAGGGACTTGAATTGGTATTAGTCTAAAGCTTGTAACATTTCTATACTGGACAAATGCATCTCCTTAGACTGCATAGAATGGACATTTTAACATCCATCATTTTGTGTTCACATCACAGATCATCATGGATAATGGGAGAGGCTGCAAAATAAAACTGAAGTTTTTATGAGAAACATATTATATCTGAGGAAAGTCAACAGAATAGGTCCTTGAGCACCCTTAAAAAATCATGGTACCTGTCTAGAAGCCTTGTCTAGCTGGATCACTTCTTTCTTTCCAAGCTTAATGATACTCAATGGTGGTGCCCCTTCCCCTCACCCTGGTCCTTCCAGTGGTTAAGGAGAGGGGGAGCATGATGCCCCGGTGCCCTCCACATTCCTCCGCCTGTGGCGTACGTTTGATCTCTCCCAGACGGCGGAGTTTGATCAGTCGTCAGTCGGGGCACCGGCGGAGCGCCGGCCGACACAGCTCCGCCGGGCACCTAATTGGCCCGAACGTGTCAAATAAAGTGCGACGTGTTCTCTTTGTCTGCTCCAGCAGTGCCACAATTACTGACTCGATACAATGTGAGACTTCACTGGCTGGCCAAGTGGCTGTCATGCCAGCAAATATCATGGATATCAAATGCCAGCTGTTACGCCGAGTTAGTGCGGGCTTTGAAAGCGATCTCGTTATATACCGAAAAGAAAGGCCAAATATAGAAAATACTCTGGGAACAAGGCCTCCACCACAGGAAAGGGATCAATGCCCCCCATACGTGTCAGAATAGGAGGGGCGCACGGGGCCTGGTCTCTTCTCTCCACTAAAGCTGTCTTGATTTCAGCTAAACTCTGAATAAATCGGGAGACAAATCGGGACAAACCAGCAAATGCAGGAAGTAACAGTGGGCCCAAATTCCAAGAGTTGTTTTCTTGTTCTAGAAGGGAAAGTTTTTGGTCGGAAGTTGGCTGATCCCCTCATTCTTTTCGGTTGGTGACCCCTATGATCCCCCAACTTTGGCGGAGAAGGGACAGGATGCCAACGTTCGTGGGGACCCCTGCAGCAATAGTGAAAGCCCTCGCGGCAGGACGCTAAGAAGGGTAGCCCTGAGCCAGTCTTGAAGCCCCTCAAGCAGTCGTGGGAGACCAAAAACGGCTTATTTTTCCAAGGCATCCTCAAATATGTGCCGGAGTCCTTCAAGATGAGAAATGAGGTCCAACTATAGCAAATAAACTGTTTGAGTTATACTTGTAGTCTCTCTGAAAAAAGTCAAAGAAGCCCAAAAAGCAATGGAGGCCAATAACGGAAACTTGCAACCAGAACGATAGAACGATAGAGTCTGGTCTTCGAGCTTTTGGGGATGCTCCACAACCATGAAAAGGATGGCTCAGTGGCGGATCTAGTCGGTCGGTTTGGGAGAGGCAAACCAAAGTCGAAAACAAAACAAAAACTCACGCAGTGAAAAATCGCACTACAATGACTTGCACGTAGAATTTTGGGTATTTGAGGCGCAAAGTAAAGAAAAAACAACACGGGATGAACAATAAGGGCTCAAGGTACCTTTTTCCTATCCAAAGCCTCATATTTCTACTGAACTTATCTGGTTATGTTTGAAGTTGAGAGTTGAAGGACTAAAACCTTGCTTATAAACTTTAAAGGCGTCGGGACAAAAGGAGGTCGATCGCTTGGGGGAAACATAGTTTTGCCCCGAGCTTTTCCGTTTTGGGGGAAATGCCTTTTCCCCCTGGATCCGCCACTGGGATGGCTTAGCAGTATACAGGATGTCTTAGAGATAACAAAGGAGACGAGCGCATAGCGGCCGGGGCTCCCGAGTTTCTGTTTCTGACCTTATCGCTACAACATCTCTGACTTAACGGTTTTTCGCTTGCTGATGCATGGCTGTGATCTTAAGCCGCTTTGTGGAAGGAAGTAAACGTATGTGTGACTTCAGAGATATGACCGAATTTTTCCATGACGTTATATGGCGTGACGTGACCAGTGCCCCGGACGATCGACGCTTGTCGGAGCAGCGGCTGCGCACGCACCCACGTGCCTAAAGGTTTCACCCATGTCCGCATCCGTCGCGCCTTGCTGCTCATATCGCTATTTGTGCGTTGATCACGGCAAATGCTGTCACTGTCCCACCCTTACGAATGGCGTCATAGCAACTGGCATCGCCCAAGGCGTTCCCATCGGACATGTGAGCCGACATCGCCCAGTGCGGCTCGATGTGCCGGCCTCCTACGCATCGCAGGTACCGGACCGGCTCCTCCCGCCCTGCCACCCTGCCACAGTACCGGACCCCCCCACCAGGGGCGGACGCAGACCCGAGCTTTGAGGGGGCCAAACCCATGTCAGCCTCTCCTCCTGGGGGGGGTGGGAGCGAATATTTTTTGCTCTACAGGCTTAGCGTAAACGCTTTTTTAAAGTTCCCGGCATTTGGGGGCCAAAACATGGTTTGCCCCCCTCCAGCGCTTTGGAGGGTGGGGCATGGCCGGAATGCCCCCTGCGTCCGCCAATGCCCCCCACCTAGTCACAGTACCGGACCGGCCCCCTCCCACCCTGTCACAGTACCGGACTGGCCCCCTCCCAGCCAGTCACAGTAGTGAACCGCCCCCCTACCCCACCCAGTCACAGTACCGGACTGGCCCCCTCCCAGCCAGTCACAGTACTGGACCGGCCCCCTCTCCCTAGTCACAGTCCCGGACCGGCCCCCTCACACCCTCCCACAGTACCAGACCGGCCCCCTCCCACCCAGTCACAGTACCGGACCGGCCCCCTCCCCTAGTCACAGTACCGGACTGGCCCCCTCCCAGCCAGTCACAGTAGTGAACCGCCCCCTACCCCACCCAGTCACAGTACCGGACTGGCCCCCTCCCAGCCAGTCACAGTACTGGACCGGCCCCCTCTCCCTAGTCACAGTCCCGGACCGGCCCCCTCACACCCTCCCACAGTACCAGACCGGCCCCCTCCCACCCAGTCACAGTACCGGACCGGCCCCCTCCCCTAGTCACAGTACCGGACCGGCCCCCTCCCCCTAGTCACAGTACCGGACCGGCCCCCTCCCACCCAGTCACAGTACCGGACCGGCCCCCTCCCCTAGTCACAGTATCGGACTGGCCCCCTCCCAGCCAGTCACAGTAGTGAACCGCCCCCCTACCCCACCCAGTCACAGTACCGGACTGGCCCCCTCCCAGCCAGTCACAGTACTGGACCGGCCCCTCTCCCTAGTCACAGTCCCGGACCGGCCCCCTCACACCCTCCCACAGTACCAGACCGGCCCCCTCCCACCCAGTCACAGTTCCGGACCGGCCCCCTCCCCTAGTCACAGTACCGGACCGGCCCCTCCCCCTAGTCACAGTACCGGACCGCCCCCCCCCCACACACACACAGCCACATGCGGTGAAATGTGAGGCGGTGATCGCTGGCACTGACGCTAATTGCTTTGTACTCTGTGTTTACATGACATGTCTTCTTTGCTTCAGTACAATAAATGTGTACGGATACAAAATCTGGAGGTCATCAAACACTACACAGTGAAAAATTTCGTTTTTTTAGTGCGCAGAAATTCCTTATGGTGGAAAATATACGTCATTTTTAATAATCTATTGCCGCGCCAAGTGTGGTGAATAGAAGGCGTTTCCCAGGTACGGCACCTCACAAAAGCTTGAGAGGGTAAATCTGTCCTTCCTTCGACGAAAGGCGAGAAACAGGGCTCCACGGAAGTACACTACCTGCATGTATAGGGATACATATAAATTAGTATGCACTCAACAATTTAAATGTTTCAGAAAACGTTCAGTGATAAGCCACTAAAAAAACGCTGGAAAACTGAAAAAGTCATCCGGTATCAAATCATCTAGCTACGGATAACACTGAATTGATATCTGGCGTAGGCAGCACCAATCGCAAATCATGTGTCGCAAACCCGTCAATAATTTCTTCTCCCGTTGCAATTCCCCAGAAAAACACATCAAGTGACTTTTTAGCTATCATGTGTCGCAGCTTCATAGCTAGCTCGTCATTTCCAATAATGCTTATTGTCAGAGCTTCCCTTTTAAAAAGAGGACCGTTCACAATTCCATCACCCGTACTTTCTGCACTGTGATCTTTGTACGTCATGTATGACGATGGTTCTTGAATAGCCCTTTTAAAAGTGGAGGTCTTCGTGGACGCTGGGCGCCCTGAAGACCCTTTGCGAGAAGCGCTCGGTAAGCTGACTTGAGGATAACCCTGCAGATGCAATATATTTCTTTCATTGTTTGAGCCCGTCCAGAGTCAGCCGGATACCTCCGTGTTACCACTTGGCTATTCCCAGTGACCCAAAATAGGTTTTGCGCTAGGGTGTCGAGTGGAAAACTCAGCTCGGAATGTATGGCGAGTGAGTGGAAAATTCCCCTCAAAATGTATGGCGGAGTAAAAATTTCCCAATTTGGGTAGTCAGGTGGTAAACTCTCAGAGCCCTTGTTTGAACTGAAGGATGGATATTTCCTTTAATTTTCTCAAAGTAAATATTTTTAAATCGTCCCCAAGAAGCATTGTTTGACTATTACCATGTGAAAAATTTGGGTTAAGCAGATAAATCTTTTTTAACCCACTACCCATTGATTAGGTAGGCAGGAGTGCCCTTCCTTACCCGTGCGACCCAATAACTAAGGCTCCATAGGATTAGACAGTTAGGTATTATTACATTGTTAACGGGTCGCACCACTCCCCGCTCCAACTTTACCAACTGAAACCCCCTGATGCAGTCTCCAATTATTTGTTTAAAGAATTGGCGAATTGCCACAAATAAAAAACTTTTTGGGGGGCCTCTGAGACCAACCTTCGGGGGTAAGAACTCTGGGAGCCACCAAGACTAACATTTGTGGGATGGAGATCAACTCTTGGGGGCTTCCCTAGACCAACTCTTGTGCCCCTCCTCTCCTCTCCCACACGACCAGCTCTAAAGGGCCCCTGAGACGAAATATCGGGGTTCCCTTAGACCAACTCTGCAGAGGGGGGCCTCCGAGACCGGCAGGTGGTGAAAAATGAAAATATTTTTTATGCAGTACCTAGTGCCAAAATTAATTATCTAAGCATACACTGTATAGTTTTTCTGTCCGGGACAACGCCCCTCCTATACCTATACCTATAGTTATCGGAATTTTGGAGGCCACTCCTGGCCTCAATCGCTGCACCTCGCATACACCTATGCTAGGGCCCAGTAGAGCCCCTAGTTTACACTTAACTAACCCAGACGAAACTACAAACCAGAGCTGCAAAAAATCTCAAATCTGTCGGGCACTTTCGAAAAAACCTCCAAATCTGTCGGGTGGTTAGGATAGGACTATTAAAATTGTCTAAAACCCATTCAATTGGTAAAATTTTCCTACTCATTTTCCACATTCTTAATAGAAAATACTAAAATTAGCATAAAAAACTTCTAGTTTGGCACCAATGGATATCATTATCCTTATTTTTGTGCTCTGATCCTTATATGTGTGATATCCTTATTTTTCGTGCTCTGAAGCCGCCTATGGCAAATCTAAGTGGAATGACACAAGTCTATTAATTTTCAAAACTCTAGAACTGAGACTGTTCTTCGGGTTTTCAATTATCAGTCGCGCTCAGGAAATTAAGGTTATCGGCAGAAACCTATAACAAATTGAATACCGAACCACCAATTCTCATTTCTGGAGTCACCATTGGTAAAGGAAATTTATTATTGGATGTAATTTGAGATTTGTGGAAGTACAGCATACAAATAATGTGTGTCAAAGTCAGCTCGACTGGGTCTTGAATAAGACTCAGTCTTGAATTCAGATGATTTAGGTCACAGGTGGAAATATACAATAACATGAAAAGCAGCCCTCCTTTTTCAGTCCTCTGCAGCTGCCATTGACAAAAAATGCTGAACTAGAATGAGAATAAGTGATATTTTGTTATTAGGTTACATAGTCCAGCCCAGAATACTTAAAAATATAGTTTGCAATGGAAGAAAGCTGACCTGGTTCCCATACCATGCTGTTACTTATGCCAGCTTCTGCAGATTTTCATGATTTCAGTTTTTTGGAGGTGGGAGGGGGTAATTTGGAAGGAACCCCCAAAATTAATATATGGATTTCGCTCTGATGGCCAGACAAACAAGATTGGAGGGGTACTTTTTTGATATTTGAAAGTGTTTTTAAGGATCATGGCTACTTGTAGTTGAATACAAACATGTAATATTAGCTTTCCATGACTTATAAATACATGTTTACATGAAAAATCCTAAATTTTGAAGCTGTTGGCTATTTCAAAGTTTTTTATGCATTGCCGTGCTCATTTCCATGAGGGTACGTAGTTTAGAATCTGAAGTTCATGAGGCTAATAAATAACCTTAAGTCAGTTAGAAAGTAAATGTCAAATAAATATCATGTTTCCAAGGAAGTTATGAGTAAAAGGAATGAGTAAAGGTTGCACTAGGCTGTGTTTTTGTTATATATTTGTCCCCTTGACATAGATCATAGGCATATTTAGGTAAGTGAATAAAATGAAATGGGAGAAATAGTTTGGTACTTAAAACTCAAATTAATGTGGAAAAGTGAAGAGTTTTGTTTCTTTGGCATCTACAAATCCACTGATGAAGGTATGCAACTTTTGTGGTTAATTCTGGACAAACAGGCATTGGATTTAAAAGAACACGGAACGGAAAATCAAATGTTTTAGCCTAATTTGACCAGTCTGCTGGTAAAATTCCTTTTTCCCTTATTAATATCATTTAAAATTATTGATCAACAGTGAGCATAACATACTGTGTGGAAATAAATGTAAGCTGCCGAAATTACAACAAACACCACATCACCTACTTGTTTGTTTTCTCCCCACTGTTCTGATCTGCCCGCTGTTTGACCCATGCTTCAAAACGACCTCCTTGGCCAAAACCACTGTTCCTGAACTTGCAGGGCAGCCCAAAATGCTTGATTCGCTGATGCTCCTAAAAAAACGTTTTTCGCCAAAATACCCACATCCCTCAAATCCACATTTAAGCTTGACACGGGACGGTGGAAGGGGCTTCAGCTTAATCGGAGCCATTTATCAGCCCTTCAACTATGGACGATGAAATCCAGGCTCAACCAGTTTACTCAAGATGTATACCAAAGTAATGCAAGAAAAAATAATCAAAAACACAACCTTGCAACGTATTGCCTCCACCACACCACGGGATTCTAGGGCCTTGTCCTCCGCCATATCCATAACGCAACACACCAAACCGCAGGGCTGCTTTTCAAACCAAAGATACCTTTTACACCGGCTTTGCCGCAAGGGCGCTGTTCAAACAGCGCCCTTGCGGCAGCGTTGAGTGTACTTCCAAACGAAGGAAACGAAGGAAAAAAACTGTTTTGCCTGTTTAAAGGCCTTTACGGCGGCCTGTCGGGCCAAGCTGTCGCATGCTATGGAATACAAATCGGGCCCGACAGGCCGGTGAAGGAATTTTTCCAGCAGAGGATTTTCTGGGTGACGTTTAAAAGGCCCTCTGTGCATAAGGCCCTCTATTCAAAGGTCCCTCGATTCATAAGTCCCTCGAAAAGACCCTCTGTGAATAAGGCCCTCTATTCAAAGGTCCCTCGATTCATAAGTCCCTCGATTTTCCATCGGTTCTTGCCGCACACTGGCTTGATATGGGAGAGGTGCAAATTCATGAAAAACTTGTTGAGTGAAAGAGGTGACAATTCTAATATTGAGATTTTTTAGAACAAAAAATATTTTCTGTTTCCTTTCAATATTTTTTTCTCACAGATTGTAAGATCTGTCGCAGGACCATAGCGTGCCCTAAAATCTGTCGGGCACTTTATGACCCGAGAGCCCGACTTTTTGCAGCTCTGCTACAAACTTTATATCATGGCAATAAACTCTTCCAGACTCTTGTTAAAAGTTTCTTTTCTTTACCTGTCAATTCCCCTGCTCCTCTTCACTTATATACTCACCTTCATATGAATATGCAGCTTTCTATCAATCTAATCTAATCGAAGCTACAGCCTTCTTCTTCTTTCTGCTGCTGTTGTTTCTTCCTTTCGTCTACAATCAGCCATGCGCGGCGGGTCGCGACAGCGTCAAAGCGACTACTACTTTAAATTTCAGATCGCTTGCCGGTTGCCGGTCGCATGAGCTACATAATTTGCATTTCAAAAATTGCTCTAAATTAATTTTTTAAATCCTTTTTTACTAGAAAATTATACAACTAAAAGCACACAAAGAGGAACAATAACAATGTTTTGTCAATAACGAATATGAAACCTACCTTTCAAAAAGCTTAAAGATGCCGCTTTTATTTACTAGATGTAAAGACGGCGTTTTGGTTAGTCCACGCCGTAGACCAGCCATACAAAAAAGTGCCGATGTTTGAAGGGTAACTGGATGCATTCTTGTTGCCCAAAAAAAACATTTAATGAAAATGTAGAGTTTCAATGTATTCAAGTACCGGACATTTTTAGTTCAACTTAAGTATCAGCGTATTTATGCCTAGGGTGTCGTAGGGTGTCGTGAGCGGATTTGGGTGTCATACGGCGTGGACGCAGCAACGAAAGGCTAATATGGATAAAAATTATTTTCTTCGCAATAAATGGTTAATTTTATACGATACAATGTCAAAAAATATGCTGCCTAGCGTACAAATTTCAAGATAATTGCTTTTAACAGCAAGATGACCAAAAATGGTTTTTCACTATTCTCGGTACCAAAAATACAAAAACAACTTTTCAAGGACGTAAGCCTAGAAATCATATGCACAGATAAGCTGCTTTCCAGAAATGTATCTTTCATAGCGGTCAGTTCATTTTTTTGGCAACACAAGGCTAGGGTGTCAAATTTTCCACTCACCAATTTTGCGAGTGGTGGAATTTAGTGGCGGTCTTCACCCATTGTAACTTTCGATTCTGTTCCACTGAAATCGGTGGAGATAAGGATGCCAGGTATAATTGACCAGAAAAATAGAAATCGCCAGATTTTCTTGCAGAAAAGCGAAAGAAACGCATAAGAGCCGAGTTAATTTGGCGATCCTCTAGTCGATTCTGCTGCTCTCTTTTTCCAGTGGACGCTGGTAGAGGAGGCAATGGAACTGGCCCCTAGTAAGTATTGTTGAGTAAAATTCAATAGTAGTAAATATTGTTGGAAGTGAGTGGAAAATTCAGCAAAAAAATAAATAAAAGTGAGTGGAAAATTCTGCTTGACTGGGTGTCGTTCTGCACCCAGCACCCCAGGTTTTGGGACACTGGCTATTCCTCTTCAAACAGCCGTGCCCCGGTAACATTTTTGAAACATCACCGGTCAATAGCGCAAAACATGCGTCGGAAGGGAGCCCAGTGGAATTAATGCACATAAAGCTGCCTCCCCCTCCCCAGTGACCACCCTTCCATTAACCCTTGCCCCGGTGGGGGTGTTTTAACACCACCCTCGGGTTTTTCCGGCGGCATGAAAAAACGGTGGCGCGAAGCGCCACAGTACTTGGTCCACCTTATCCATGATCAATTCCACAACTTTCCCCAAAATTTTAAGTTTGCATCATCTCAGGTCAGGTCACCAGTGCAGGTCAAGTGACCTCACCTCAAAATTTGTTTAAGGTGGCATAAGTAAGAAATGGGTGAACTTATCACATTGAAACTTATACTACATAATGGGCCCACCGTGAGCTACAACACATATTCCGGGATTTTTATATAATGTGCATTATAATTACATAAGAAATGCCTCATTTCGAGTTACCTGCTGGAACCGCTTGTGCAAATAATTATATGAATATGGAAATGAACTATCACCTGAAATATCATTTATAATATTCAAATGTTCATACTGTTCTTGATATTGCTATGAACGGCTTTGTTACACGAAGAACGCACCAAACACGATAATGCTCGGCTCACGAACAGGTTCTACTTAAATACCGAGCCATAGCTCCACCTCTGGTAAATATGTTAAAATGAAAATTACGGGGAATAAGATCAATTCAGTTTCAGGAAATTTCAGAATGCTTGTAAAGCCTATCACAAACAATTTTGGAGATGTTCCAGAAAAACATGAGAAGTGGGCAGAATCCCCCTCCATCCTGACGGCAATAGTGAATTAAAAGTTTCGCCAAATGCAAGCCGAGTCTGAATGCAAGACGGTGTCATATCACCAAGCATTTATAAACAAGTCATTTTCGCCGTATTAAACACTTCAAAGCACAGTACCAAGCTTGCCAAATTTCCAGAAAGGGACCAACTCGTCCCCCACCTCCTACTGCAATCCGTTGTGAATTCCATACAGAGACGAAAGACTGCTGCTTGCACTCCACGAGGCGCTGACTGCCCCCAGTGGAACAATCTGCTTGCTCAGGTAATTACTCGCCCGTGTGCTGCAATCCATTTGCGAGCATGTGTCTAAAACATTGCGGAAATTTACGTCCCCGGAAGGACACCAGTATTTTACCCCGTCACTTTTAACGGCGATCCTCATCAGATTTATGAGGAGATTTCAAGAGGGGAATACCCAGGATAAGAAATTACACAGGGCACATGACAATGGACAGGAGGCTAGATTGTAATTGATCTCTGTTGGAACGACACTTGGTGCGTGGCAGTTTCTAGGAAAAATCAGTGGAGGGATTTCTTGAGCTGCCCAGTAATGGTGGCTGAAGTGAATCTAGACCATTAGTTGTGGAGGCAGGAAGGGGTGAGCGACTTCCAATGCGTAGTTTTTTCTAACTTCCCCTAACTGTTCCTGACAAACATTATCCCTAATTCTGTTTTATCAATGGTGCCTCCAAAATATGGAAAATAGGGGATTATTTTTATTTTCTCATTTTTCTGCTAACGACCTAAATTTGGCCAATGTTTCAGACACCTGAAATGTTTGGTATCAGTCTCGATGCTAGACTTCCAAGATGTTTTGAAAAATTACACCTTATCACATTGTATTTTGCAAAACTCGGCTTACGACCGTGGAGGATGTGAAATATTTGTAATGTTCTCACCTATTTTTCCAATGGTCTTTGCTAGTTTTCTCCTCATGAAATAATAGGAAATGATCTATGGTATTGCTTCATTTTAAACTACTATGAGTACATAATAAGTTTCCTTAAAAGAGTTCGGAAGAAACGGCTCCAAAGCAACAAAATGTGTTCTGTAAGTCTGAATGTCATTCGGACTGTATTGGACTGAAATATGTAATTCTGACTGTATTTATTCGTTTTATGGCTCTGATATCTGGGGGCATTCCCCAGTGTCTTAAAGTATAAACTCTACCACAATTTTAAGGTTCCAATGTCACATTATCATTTGATTTGACATGAGGTGTTTTAGGACAGGACAAATAGAAAAGCTGATTGTCTCCCCTCATGATTATTTGGACTGTGTTGTTAATCGCTGTAAGCTTAACTTAGGTACAATCTTAAATTAAAACTCCAGGGAATCATCTGCCACCAAAAAATAGTTCCGAAGGGGTTGGTCCGAAAATTGAATCTATACTCAAAGAGAGATGTATTCTTCGCCCAGAGATGTGATAATGTGTCGTTATAAGATCATCACATAATTGAGGACTCAAAGCCTGGTCGACCTGAAGGAGATCCAAAAGTTCCGCTCTCCATATGTGAGAAAAACATCGATATTTCTTTATTTTCCTTGCTGTGAACCCGTCTCTGGCGATGCAATGATGAATTATATTTACATTCAACTTCCCTTCTACTCTTGTTTAATATATTAATTCCCCCTATTTTCCACGCTCTGGAGCCGCGATCAATACATAAGAATGAGAGAAAATGCACGATTTAATGCCAATTAAGGCATTAGCCGTTTTCACGACGTGAATTAAATCTTGGGAGTCTTTTTGAAAGGTTTTTTGGTAGCACTGTAATATAGCTGCCCTTTATCGGATTTTCACAAGAGTCTTGGGAATTTATTGAGTACAATTATCTGGCACATCTGGCAATGCTTCACAGTCGCCGGGCACCCTGTGTTGAGTGCAGCGGATTTTAATATAATTAAATTCAACTTTAATTAGTCGTACATTGAATGAAATTTGCATCAGTTATACTCCTGCTACCCCAGTCCAATTCACTTATCTTTTTCTCTCAGCTTCAGCTTCTATATTAGCTGTGTAATAACTTCAAAGCAAAAGGAGTAGGGACTAGGGTAAGGTCTGCTCGTGTAATACGCAGGTAACTTTCCAATTACATTGAGAAAACGTTTATTACCTAGGTAACCAACTCGCATACGACAGGGGTGTCCTAAAGAAAGGGTGACAGGCAGAGGAATCACTAAATGTAAATCAGGGTGGATATTATGCCAAATTTTGGGGGTTGAATGATGTAGGTTTTTTTGCATTGTCGTTACAATTAATGTTTGGATCCACCCGAATTCTGAGACTTGCTAATTTTTTTGGTAAATTGTTTGAACAGTATCATTTGAAGACAAACAATTTGGTTCAAGCTTTTGTTCCACTGCATGTTATCCCCCGCTATTTCTAGTCTGGGCATCTCCCCAAATAAAAACTAAGTGGCGACGTCCTGTATCCTTAATGCAGAGTATGGGTGTTTTGACTGTAAGCGGTTTTCACCTTGAAGTGGGTGCAACTGGAAAGTTATAATTTATCTTGGTTTCTCAGGTTTGCTTGGGTACCTATATGTGCTATGCAACTAGCAATACACCAGCGTTCAAAGTATGGCATTTTCGACGAGATCTCGTCGGTGCCAGTGCCCTTTGGCGACAGGAGCGAGTGGTGCGAATTTTATCAACCTGGTGCGAATTTCTGAGACTGTTGCGAGGAAGGTGACACTGAAAACCAAACAAATAATTGCTAAATGGTTATAAAGACATAGGAGGGGGCCTTATAAAAAGTCCTCAACTAACTAATAAGAGAGGTAGCACTGCATCGTGTGGGTGGGAATGAGTGCGTTTTTCTCCCTGGTATATGGCAGATCGGTGCGAATTTTTGGGGGCTGGCGGTGTGAGAATTTTAGATGGCTGGTGCGACTCGTCTGGTCTGCTGCTTTACTTTGCAGACTGGGCAATACAAAACACTTTGTTAATAATTGGAATAGAGCTATATTTGCTTTTCAAGCCAGGTCAGGCTTTTCTTGTCATTTTTAGAGGTTGGCTTCAAGGTGGTTCCAAGTGAAATACAGGATATGTACAGATTATCCCTGTTTTTAAAATATACCTACAGGCATTAATGCTAATTCACCATAATAAGATGGTGTAGCTTTGTTGGTTGCATTGCTCATTTACCAAAAAGATACTAGGTTTCCTGAGATAACTAAAAAGTAACTAAAGGAATTTCCTGATTTTGATCATTTTGTCATGCTATTGGGATTCATACTTTGATACCTTAAAAGTATGAAGCTATAAAGTGGTGCAGTATCAGGCTTAACTTTGGTATCATTTGTGAATTCCATGTGACAGCTAGTCACATGATGCCTCATATCGGCCCCCCTTCCAGTTAGGGGCACCGTCACAGAGTGTTTACAGGGGGGGGGACAGACCCCAGCTGGTGCTGACCTGGCAAGGCGAATTTTGAGCATATTTGGTACCTGAAAGCATTAATGGCGATGGACCAAAAATTTGGAGGGACATCCCCTTGGTTGGCCAAAAGGGACGATGCCCCCCTCTCCCCGCTTTCGGCGCCCATGCTTCTAGTGATGTGAACCAAAGTTTGAGGTTGATATGCTGGGTGAATCAACCCCACATGCTTCAGCAAGTTTGGCTTTGCACATTAGACATCTACAGCTGACATTTATTGCGTATTTACTCCAGGCAAATACAATGGATGGTAATATTCTGTGCAAAGAGTGGGCAGTTGAGGTACACTGTTTTTACCATCATTGTACCATGTTAACACGCGCCCCGCTGGGGTCACTTGCATGACGCGCCCCCTCCGTATCTCGTTCCCCACGAAAGCTAAAAGAAAATTACGGGCGGTGTTAGAAAGCTCATGACAAGACGAAGAGATTTTATACGAATAATTTTCATGTCAGGTCAATATTGAGGTCAGCATTGGTCAAAGAAGGTTCCATAGGCTTACAACAGAGCAGTGTAGGTTTCTTCTCTCTAGATCTGCCCTCAGGGGAGCTAGAGCAAATATTTATGCATCATTGGATTCCTCTCTCATCGCGGCAAATCGAATGATATATAATATGACCTTGCTAGGTCAAATAGTGAAAATGACTTGACCTCGAGCTAGGTCAGGGTCAGAGAGTGACCTGGTATGATCATGTTGCATATCAATCGACTCCCCATGACAATATAAGCACAATGCAAGAAAATGGGAGCTTTATCTCAATTCAGTGAGAAGTTATTGGCAAAATAATCACTCTATGCTCCCGTGACCTGATATGACCTTTAAGAGGTCAGATGCTCAAAAACTCAACATAAAGTTCAAGATCGTGGTATGAATAGACGGTTTGAGGATTTTCAGCTTTATCTATGCAGTATTTACTGAAAACGAGCCCATTCTATTTTTCACCATAGACATAATGGGGTGACCAAGAAATTGACCCCACCTTAGGTCAAAAATATCGAAATTCCGAGATAGCAGATTTGTAGACCTTAATGACCTTATCATATTGTGGAAGTGTCAAAGTGATCGGTTCGCTGATGTTCCCTGGGCACCGCTTCAAACTCGTGATTTTAGGTTTTGAGGCCGGGTCACTTGACCTTGAATAGCTCCTTGACCTGACAAGACCTTAACTCAAAAATTTGGTCAGATGTGTAAAATTGATTAGGAATAAGGTACTGTAAGTTTCGTTGCTCTGCGTTTCTTTGTTTTTGAGCTATCTGGAGAAAAACCGGGAGGGGGCGAATTTCACCCCCAGCAGGGCGCGTGTTAAATTCACAGACTCACACTGCCCATTTCACCACGTTGACCTACAAACCCCAATGTATGTTTGGTAAGCTATGGCCAATGGAGTTGCCGCCAACCGGAGATTGCTCGGCAACTTGCCGGTCGCCGCATTGTGAGAAGGTATTCGGCGGCGGCGGCTTGCCCGCCGGGCCTGCGGCAACGGTAGTCGCCTGGGTAACTGTGGCCCAACCCGGGCCAGTGGCGGCGACGGCCCAACCCGGCCTGCGGCGGCTCCTTGGAACAGCCGTGGCCTTCTCTGATTCAGTTGGTCCTCGGCACACTCGTGAACGTGACACCGGCGATATATCGACGGAGGAGATTGCTCAACTGTTCGATGAGCCGATGTGCAGTCTACGGCGTCACGGTCTCCCCCACTCCTCCCAACCATCCATCGCCTCGCGCCTCACGAACACCGTCGCCTCCCGCCTCCCACCTTGCCAGTGCCGTCACCCACCGCCTCATCAGTGCCGTCACCTCCCACATCACTAGTTCCGTCACCTCGCGTACACGGATCTAGGGGGTTAGGATGGACCCTCGGCGCCATCTGAAATGGTCATGGAAACCCTCTGAAAGTTGAATGACGCCCCCTGAAATGTCATTTCCCACACCCCCCTAGAATGCGAGAATCGGCGCCCACCGATAGGATTTTGCGCACACCTGAAAAGTTTTGCAGGCAAGAAGTGGCGCCCACTGAAAAGGTGCCCCCGATCGGCAATGTCGGAGCCGTCTATGCCTTCCCCCGGGGCGCCATCCGGACCAGGGGGGCGCCACTTTGACCGGAAAAATATTTCAGGCGGGGGCAAAGTCCTAACAATGGGCGCCGATTTTCGCATCTTTGGAGAAAGGGTGAAAAGCGACATTTCAGGGGCGCCATCAACCCTTCAGGCGGCACCGTAACCATCCAGGGCATAGGCAGATCCAGGGGTGGGGCACGTGTCCCTCCGATTGACCCTCGGCGCCCCCTGAAATGGTCACAGCGCTGCCCTGAAATGTCGTTTCTCACCCCTCCCCTCCCCAGGATGTGAAAATCGGCGCCCACCGATAGGATTTGGTGCCCATCTCATAGTTTTTTTTGGTCAAAAGTGGCACCCCTGGTCTGGATGGCGCCAACCTGGAAAGGTGTCCCCGATCGGCCATCCTGGATCCGCCTATGATTCAGGGGCGCAGATGGTCGATAGGAGGGCACCTTCCCCTTTAATTGACCCCCGATCTGTATGGTGATGGGAAAAAATGTCTGCCTGACTGCGGCAAAAATTGGTAACGATCAAATAATTTCAATTAAATATTCAACTTTTTTAACCCACTACCCATTGATTAGGTAGGCAGGAGTACCCTTCCTTACCCGTGCGACCCAATATAACTAAGGCTCCATAAGATTAGACAGTTAGGAATTATTACATTGTTAACGGGTCGCACCACTCCCGCTCCAACTTTTTATATTTTCCATGCCTAGGTTACATACATTGTTGAGAATATTTCCCCGTGCACCCCCCGAAAAGAATAGTAACACTAGTAACATTCAGGGAGTGCACGGGTACTACAGAGAGGGTATTAGTGGGTTAGTTATTAATAGGTAAAAACCTCTAGTGTGTTTTTAGAAGAGAAGAAGGTAAAAGTGAAAATTATTTGGAGAAAAAGTTAGTGATACCAACGGCCCATGCGTGCAATCTCAAAATTAATATCAGATTTCCTGCAATGTTTTATAGGCATCAATGAAGTAATTTCGTAAACATTTTTTAACTGAATCTTTTCTAAAGGTACATCATTAATATCTGGAAAGATAGAGCAAATTACTTGGTTCCAAGCCTTTGGCGCCGAACATGAAAGTGAGAAGGATCTATAATTTGTGGTAGATAGTGGCACAGAAAAATGTTGAATGAGACGAGTATTATTGGAATCACGAAGCTGGAAAAGTGACAATATAGATATTGGCAAAGAATGCTTCAAAAATTTGGACAAAACTATGATTTTTGCTCAATGACCAAGTCTTGTAGCTTCAGTAAGTTTAATTCAACAAAAAGTTCATTAGAAGGATGAAAGAAAGGTTTTTTCAAGATGATTCTTAAAGCTCTCTTCTGTAGCCTGACCCGTTTCTGTAATTTAGATGGATAATTACTTCCCCAGATAACAGCACAATAGTTGAGATACGGGAGCACAAGAGCATTGTAAAGACAAAGAAGTTCTCGAGAATTTAAACAGTATTCTACTCTACTCATAATCCCAATATTTCTACTTAGTTGTGTTGCTATTTTGTCTATATGTGCTTCCCATTTCAAATTGTCATCCACGAGAATACCCAAATATTTCACTACTGGTTCCCTAGCAATTTCTACCCCGTTAAGTTTTACCTGAATATCATTTATCACAATTCTTGAGTAAATTTGTAAGTGGGATTTGTCAGAATTGAGTGAAAGTCGATTTGAAATGAACCATTGGGTTACTTTTGACAAAACAGCATCAATTTTATTTTGAAGAACCTTAGAATTTTCTCCTGATATGATTATAGCCGTATCATCAGCAAAGTGATAAAATTTAGCAAATTCAGAGACTCGATACAAATCATTTACATAAATAATGAACAGGAGCGGGCCAAGAATTGAGCCTTGTGGGACTCCCATCAAAACCTTTTGGAAATCTGAGCATTTCCCATTAATTTTGTTACCTGATGTCTGTTTTTTCAAATAAGAAGACAGAATGTCATAAAGCTTACCACAGATTCCAATATGGTTCATTTTTGTTAAAAGAATTTCGGAGCTTACGGTGTCAAATGCCTTTTTAAGGTCCAAAAAATTCCACATGAAATTTCTCCCTTTTCAAGTCTTTTGGTAACCGTGTCATACAGATGAGAAATTGGCATATAAGAACTATGCTGTTTTCTGAATCCAAATTGAAGGTTGTATAGAATGTTATTTGATTCCAAATAGTCTACAATTTGTTGATGCATTAATTTTCAAGTATTTTTGAAAATATTGGAAGTACAGATATTGGACGGTAGTTTGTAAACCTATCCCTCTCTCCGGACTTATAAATTGGTACAATACATGCAATTTTCAGTAACTCCGGAAAAGTTCCTGTAAATAAACAAATATTAAAAAATAAGTTACCTGATGAATAAATCCCTGGTAAGTACCTTCAAAATTTCAGATGATATATTGTCTACTCCTCCTCCAACATGATTCAAGGATTTGATAATATTTTCAACGTGCTCAATATTTGTTTCTAAATTCCTATCGAATATTTCATATGAAGGCGGATCTAAGTAGTCTATTGCGCTGATATCTGGAGAAGGAATTTTACTTTCCAAAGCAGTTGCGATTGAGCAAAAAAGTTATTAAATCCATTTGCAATCTCCTGTCCCTTTAAGGCGACATCGTCCCCATTCTTTAATACAGATGGAAAAATTTGGCTTTGGCTATGTTTCTTATTTATTAAGCTATTTTGGAGTTTTCAAGTTTCATTTCCATTTCTTATTTGCTTGAAACGAGTCTCTATAATATTTATGCTTTGCCTCCTTTATTACATTGGTTAGCATGTTTCTATATATTTCATAAGTTTGTTCCATTTCATTCAATTCATTATTATATTCCATTACTATTGTAGCTTAGCCTTTTTTAGTATAAGTTTTTTGAACAGCTTGTTTTTATGATTTATTCCTGCCAAAATCTGTTGAGATATCCAGGGTTTCATGGGGAGTTCTTCTTTTTAGGTGTAAATGTTTTAGAGAAAGCATTTATCGCTTTCTTATATGTATCAATTAAGATCCCACATTCAATATTGGGATCAGTTATAAGTATTAAAGTTCCTAAGATTTAGGAAGCAACAAAATCTTTTTTAGCTGATTAATCTTGGTTTTGTCAAAGAATGTTATGTTTCCTTGGCATTCATTTTTAGTTCTTGGCATGCTTAATGTCATAAAAATTGGAAGGTGGTCTGAAATATCGTCAATAATTACACCAGACTGATTAACGCGAGCGATGTCATTGATAAAGAAATTAACTAATAGTGAGGGATTGCTACAACCTATCCCAGTCAGTTTTGAAATAGCTGGTAGGAAATTATATGCCGCCATTTGGTTGAAAAGTTTCATCGCATCACTATCTCCAGGGAGTTTCCAGAAGTTCAAGTTAAAATCACCTGCTATAACACAAAGCTTATTTTGGTCTACCAAACCTAGAATGTTCTGAAGTTTTTTCCAAAAAAAAGGCTGTTATTATAACAGGGGGCTTTCATAAACACACGTTGTTCCTAGCTACAAACGTAAAATAACGATCATAGCTCATATACCGTGAGAAAAGAAACATTAGAGAACAAACTTTTCCCGAACAAGTTCCCCGAACATGACCTCTCTCAGCGCTCTCTCGCTTTGCGCTCTCTCTCTCTCTCTCGCTCTCTCTCTCTCTCTCTCTCTCTCTCTCTCTCTCTCTCTCTCTCTCTCTACCTCTCTCTGAGACCCTGGAACGCGCGCCATGCTGATTGGTTCTTTGGTATGACGTAGATAGTGACGTCAGGCTTTGGCAAGCCCTAGGTAAATCACCAACCTCAAAATTCATTCCTGCATATGGAAGCCCTTTGAAAAATCCCTCCAGGTAAACCTAGAGACCGAAAAAGACCGGGATGTAGAGGCTTGGGTGTCTTTCTTTGAGAAAACCGACCCTGGAGGTCGGTGTTTCCAGTAAAAAGACGCCCAAGATGTTGGGATATTTCCAAAATATACCTATATCCATTAATTTAGATTTATTTATTGAATTTAATGCCAGGAAAAGCTCAAAATCAAGAATTCAGAGTCCCTGGCTTTCAATTCTGGATCGAGCCTATTTATCTAACTTCAATAGTTTCACTGAAATGAATGCCGGTTTTTTTGGCTTTGGAAATATTAAAAAACTACCAAAAAAGACTCCCAAGGTTGATTTAAATTTATTCACGTTGGTGAAAACGGCTATTAACTGAAAAGTCTTAGAAAAAGTATCAACACAGTTTGACTGGCATCTGACTATGTTCTTTCATGCTGCTACCAAATGTTTTTGTTACGATTAAAAATCGACACCGAATGCATTTCCCAGTGGTGCGGCATTCTGTGACTGACTCTCGTTTATAGCCTCGAGAAGTGGCTGCTTGAATACTTTTATTAGCAGAGGTGGTCCGCCATCACACGAGACTGACTGATATAACATTTGTTATTTTTTCATTTGCAGTGGCATGAAATAACAATTTTGGTTGGCTATGGACTGTTTCCGAAGCTGTTCAATGGAACACCACAAACTTAGGTCGCGGTCTTCGAAGTTTGTTCGTCAATTCGTTTTACATATTGTCGCATTTTCCATTCATAGGGCATTTTTTCGAGTTCTCCAATGGAAGAACAATCGGTGCCTACTGGAGGCGTCGGGGACTGCGGTGACTGCATGTAAAAACGTCTTGACCTAAAGTGGGCCCAAACTCCAGGCGGCATTCTTTTACCTATGAGCCCATGGACAAAGACGTGAAACCGGGGGTGGGGGGAGGGCAATTGATGTCAGCTTTCCCCCGATTTAACGGACGGTGTCCTTCCCCCAGCTTTTGGAGAGGAGAGTTTGGAAGAAAAAATGTTCCGCGTTGGCCGAACTCATCTGTTTAAAAGCGAACATGTTTCTGTAATTTAAATTCACGCTGCTTCAGCTGGCCTCGCACAGAGCTGTCTCTATTGGTACATCCGCGAGGCCGCAATGATTTTCCAGATGATCGCTGACTGGCCGAGTGAAGCTGCATTCGATGCCGAGTTGTGCTCCTTTTTAAAGCATTTTTGCGTTTCCGACCTGGATGTATTTTCTGCGACATCGCATCGCTCACGACAAGACAGTATGTACGCAGCAGTGTTTCCACTTGTTTGGTAACCGTTGCGGGACAGTCTTGTCCGCATCGCTCTTTCTTTCTGACGGCCGACCGTAAAGCAGACGACGGAGCTGCACCAGTTTCTCGGTCACGGTAAGACCGAGCACTGCCTTAGGGTGCGGGCATGGTGGCGTGAGGTCGTGCCCATGGACTGTCCCAGCGGACCGGTGGATTAGTATTAAAGGCCAATCAGGCCCGCGCACCCAATAACAAGAGCTCTGGTTGTGCCAGCGTAACTCCCGTGCTGAGGCGGGCACTGTCTAGTTTGCTTTCCTGGGTAGAAGGCGGTCGAGGAAAATGTTGCCAGGGTTCGCCTTTGCTTCAGAGGACCTGCAGGTTCGATAATGCCCCGCCATCTGGGCTGATCTCCAGGAAGGCCACTAAAAGGTTCGGCGCGGTAGGTGGGATGAGCTGCCCACTTTGGCACACGCCTATAGCGACCCAGTTCATGCGTAGTTGGTTAAATTTAGTCCTGGTGCTGTTTTGTAAATGGAAACAAAGTTTGTAAGATGTTCCTGGCCTCTCCCCTCGAATCCGGGAAATGTAAAAAACACTTTGAAGATTATATATTCGGGCACAGCCCTTCATCAGAGATCGAGTGGAGTAAATATCAGCAATTCTTAGTCCTAGTAGCCAGACCTCGAATTGAGCTTCACACAAAAATGCCTTTTTTAGAAAGAATCGTTAAAAATAAGATTGGATGTCGTGACAACAACCATATTGGTACCCCCTAACCTAAAACCTAGAGGTATTGCCGACACATACGTTAGACCTAGAGCAGTATTTGTGACAGTCTTTTTCTATTATTTCAGCCAAACACTAGCTTTTGATTAACAGTGAAAAACTCGCTGAAGTACCTTAATCGGTTATTTGAATATTTCTTTTCTTCTTATTTACATATTTTTCCGTCGTGACTGCAGCTAAAATGCTAACCAAAAAACTACCTATTAAGCACTTAGTGGGACGTGGATAACTAGATCGGTGTAAAGACTGCATACTTTCCCCTTTAAGATGATGGCTATATTTTTTACAATAAAGCCTCCCTCGAATTATTTAGTTAGGTGCGATTGCACCTAGTGGTCAAGGTCAACTTTTTTGTAATGGTAAACCCATTTTTCACAGCCTGCGCCTCTATGGCTAACGTTAGCGTCGAAAGAAGTATGCATTGTGGCTGTAAAAAAATATAAATTTTACGTATACTTAATTCAACAACCCTTGCCCTTAGTATGTACCCTTAAACAAATGTGGCTTTTATAGCTAGTTAATGTGGAAGAGACAATCATTGGTAAATACTTTTTCCCTCAGCCTGTACATCTAGCCCAACGTTAAGTGTCGAATGGTTATACGTCTGGCTGCAGAAAAGTATTATCAATGATTAGTTACATAATTCAAAAGCTACCTTAATACATACCCTAAAATCGCTATCTCTCAAACTAAGTCATCTGACGAATCAATCATGCTCCTTACACAACTAACCTCTTGCTGTTCATGATGGAAGAGTATACATTTTCTCAAAGGCATTTTTGTGCCACTCAATTCGAGGATGCTGGCTATACTAGGACTGAGAATTATTGATTATTACTCCGCGATTCTGATGAAGGGCTGTGCCCGAATATATAATCTTCAGTGTTTTTACATTTCCGGATTCGAGGAGGCCAGGGAACATCTTAACGCTCATCATCATGCTCCTCGCCGTAGCGCTCGAAAACTTATCAACGTTTGAATCCAACATTGGCCGTCAAGGTGCTGGCAGAAAGTTTGAAAAACCCCGAAAAACCCAGCCAAGACCATTCTTCGTGTTAAGGTTCCTTACTGCTTGCCGAAGAGATAGCTTAGTTCCTCGTTTCATCCAAGATTCGTTAAGACCAGTGACAGCTATTTTTAACAACAATGATCGTATTCAAGCTCGTTCCTGCTTACTTTGCAAGGAGCACTTTTGAATGAAGCTATCTCCGGAGTCCTTTAGGACAGAGGCTTTTAGAGCGTGGTGCCGATCACGGGTTTTGAACTCCCTTCCGTACATTTTTAGATCAGAATCGTTTCAGTTTTTGTGTTCCTTGAGTGCCATCAAGTCTTTGGCCAAACCATTTTTGACAACCGACGTCGTCTTATTCGGAAGTTGAACAACTTCAAAGGGCACAATAAAGACAATAACGTCAAGATGTGTCAGTGAACGATGAAGCCGAGGAAAGAGTGAACAACTTATCGTCTCAGGGCATAAATGAAGCGTGCATAGGTGTTTTAGCGGAAGGACCGAACTTTGCCAATGACTCAGTGCGTTACAAGAGAAGTGTTATTAAGGAGCATGTAGCTAAAGGAGTGGGAGCAGCTCGCGTACATAAAACATTCGAAGGACCAAGATCTCAGGATGCGGTCGAGCCACCCGTACACCATCAGAGAACGCCACAGACGGAGCTCCCACCATCGTACCAGCCGACCCTGCCGCTCCGACTGTCATCATCATCATCTGGCTGGGCAACACCAAGACGGCTAGGCAGCGGAGCATCGGGTACCAACTCTGTGGCGGACGA